>WEDG01009067.1:25000-135969 GCA_017591395.1 Schistocephalus solidus | reverse complement strand
CGACAACACCCTCACAATCCCCATTTACCAGAGTATATCACGGTTTCCTAGAAACCGTGGCTGGGACGGTTGCCACTGACGCTTCCACTGTGCATCCACGCCGTCGGCTCAGTGTAGTGCTGTGTGTGTCGAGTGGCTGACCAGTGGACTGGGGAGTCAGACGGCGATGGCTCCTCTTTATCCCCTGCGTAAGTAAATCCTGGTGGGTGCGTTATGGGGGCATAGGAGCTGTGGCGCCTGAAGACGGGTACGCTGATCCGTCAGTTAATGTGCTTCACTCCCACATCAGGCAACTGACCGGCTCGGACAGTGGTCTGATGGTGGGGGTGGTAGAGAGAGAGTGAGGTCGACAGCTCAGTGCATTTTTCTCACTATAAACAATCTGACGCGCTTGAAACTATCACGGTGCACAAAAAGCGTGGCTTGGAAGGTTGCCAACTGACGGGATAACTCGGACCGCGTGGTCATCCCATTGTGTGTTTTGTGTGGAGTGGCTGACTGGCGGACTGAGAGTCAGGCTGTAATGGCTCTTCTTAATGTGGCCTTTATGGCTCTCCCACTCCGTGGGATCTGAGTCAGGTGTGGTTGTACGCCCAGGGGCGGCTTCGCCCGCGCCAGCCACCTGCGCCATCTCCCATCTCCGGTCTTCTTGACTCTGTCTTGACACCGGGCTCAGGTGGGGAGGAGGAGATGCGGTAGCTGCAGCGCAAGGCTACTATCACTTAAAAATAATTCATGCGCATGTTGCCGTCCCTGCACCACCTGGTGTGGAGCATACGGTGGACCTCGTCGAAATTGACGGTCAAACTGTTAGGTATATCTATTGGTGAATGTAGTGTGTGCTGATATGGCGTAGCCTCCGGTGGTTTACCGCAGGTTGTCATGGAGGCCTATGGGTCCTAATAGGCCCGTGCGGTGTGTAAATGTGCGGTAGCAGTGAGGGCAATGGAAGCTGGCCCGTCGACTGTATGCTGGAGCCCAATGAATACCTCCATGCGATGGATTCGCCGGTGACCGACCAGGATAATGCGTGAGTTGAACTTGCGGGCGTAGTGTGGTCTGGAGAAATCAGGAGTCTGGAGGGATGTCATTCGTGGTAGTGGGGGTGGCAGTGTAGGTAAGAATGCCAGGAGCTGAGGGCATGCATGAGGTATCGATGCTGTCGGCAATGCGGTGGATTCCGCTGTCATGGTTGTGCATGTGACCGAATAGGCCCATGCTATGAGTGAATGCGCGAGAACAGTGAGGGCAGTGGAGGCGACGATCTCTGCTGTGTGTTAGTGCTCCAGGCACTGGTTCACCAGTCTCTGTACGATGGATTCACAAGTTACCGACCATGCCGATGCGTGAGGTGAATGTGTGGTCAAATTGAGGATGGTTTAGGAGAGAGTCCCCATCGCTGATGGTCGTGGTAGTGGTGGCGGTGGCGGCGATGGTGGAGGTAACAGGTGAAGAGTAGTGGGATGTGGTCTTTATGATGGTGGGAGTAATGGAATTGATGCCAGGAGTGAGAGGGAGTCCGAAGAAGGGCTCGCAGAATTTGTGGTAGAAGTTTAAATTGTCGGATTGTTGGTGCATTGCGTTCGATGATGTCCAACCAGGCTGATTCGCGCGCAGAAGATGCGTTGATAGAACGGGCATGTTGACAGGGCCTAGGCATCGACGGTGTTGGTCCGGGGCGCTGGTGACATCCGTGCCGCTCTTTTGGCATTGACGGCGACGATCCGGTTGGCCTCATAGATTGCTGAACCAGTCTTCACGGGTCTTCTCTATATCGGTCTATCCTGTACGAGGTCCTTCCAGGTCACCGGGTTGATTTGCAGTTGCTTCAAAGATTTCTTCAAGTGTCCTTGTAGGGTCATTTTTGACCTCCCTGTCAGCGAGCACCCGTAGCGACATCTCCTTAGTAAATTCGTCTGGGTAGTCGCTCGTCGTCCATTCTCACCAGGTGATCCCTCAATTGCAGATGCACTTGCCTCAACATGGATTGGATGCTGAGGATTCCGGTCCACTCCAGGACTTCCATGTCCAGTATCCTGTCTTGTCCTCTTAGCTTCAGTGTTCTGCGGAGGCAGCTGCAATGGAAGTGATTCAACTTCTTGGCTTGGTTCAAAGAGACGGTTCAGGTCTTCGCTCCGTAAAGGAGTGTCGTCAAGACGACGGCCTTGTACATCTACAGTTTGGTGTTCAGGTGAATATCGTTGCGATTCCACACGGAGGCCTGCAGTCGGCGGAAGACCTGACTGACTTTGAAGATCCGTTGGGCAACCTCGTCATCGATTCTCGTGTCACATGACAACGTACTTCCTAGATAAGCGAAGGTTTCCACGTTTTTGAGTTGAGCACCGTCGACATTGATTCGGGGAGCATTGTATTCCGCACTGGGTGGCAGCTGGTGCATGACAACCGTTTTGGCTGTACTGATTGTTAATCCAAAATCGGCGCAGCCTGCGGCGAAGAAGTCCATACTCCTTTGCATGTAATCCTCCGTCACAGTGTTTAGGGCGCAGTCATCCGCGAAGAGCAATTCATGAACTGTAGCCATTGACACGCGCATTGTGGCCTGCATACGCCGACTGTTGAGAAGGTGCCCGTAAGTTCTGTAGGCAATGCGGATACCAGGCTGCTCATCACGGTAGGCGTCCATCAGCATTGCAGAGAACATGAGACTGAAGAGGATTAGGGCTAGTACGCAACCCTGTTTCACACCGTTGGTCATTGAGAATGCTTCGGATACCGTCCCATTGTCAGTGACGCACGCAGTCATCCCGTCATGAAGCTGACGCACCATGTCCGTGAACCGCTCAGGACAACGAAATTTCTGCATGACTTTCCACAGTCCATCGCGATTAGCCTTGTAAAAGGCTTTCGTTAGATCCACGAAGGTAGTTTAAACGTGAGTTCGCATCTCCTGGCACTTCTCTTATAGCTGGTGGGCGGTAAAGTTCATGTCGGTTGTTCCGCGGTGTCAGCGGAAGCCACATTAGCTTTCTGGGAGTAGGCCCTGCTATAGGTGACCGTTCAGACGATTGCGTAGGAGACGGGCGAAGATCTTCCTTCGGAACGCATGGCATGGATTTTGGGACACCTTTTATTACGATATTTAGCTTATGGGCGAGGTCTTTATTGTCTAACCGCGTTTGGACGATAATTCGCCAACGTGACGCTTTTCATGGAAACTAGCACCTCGACATGAGACTGATTTTCGTTCAATGTTGGGGTTCTGTGACTTATATTTTTCTATAGCATACTGCATATAACCTGGGAACTCTAGCAGTAACTGCCCTATGGCCATGAGGTGTACACAGACTTAGCGTATCCACTTCCGTAAACGGACTGTTGAAGGCCTTCCCTAACTCACTTGACCATGACAGCGTCCCCTTCCAGAATTAATGGTGAGATCCTCTTGTTGTTTCTAACAGGTCTCTTGAGGTTCACTCTGGTTTTTCCTTCTTAAGTATACGGTGATTTGGTAGGTTAAATTAGCACGGCGGGTAATGAAGCTTGACTCACTTTTGTTGGATTGGCGTCGACCGCCTCGTTATTCTGCGGAACTGGTCTGTCTGGAATTTACCCTGCAGACGTTGCTCGCTTCCTCTTCTTTTTTGGCTTTGAAATTCCCACAAGAATTGATTTTCCTAATTTGGTGTCCATTGAACAGGCCTGGGTTACACGCGTAAGTAAACTGTTTAGCTTTGTTAGCGATGGCACCAGATCTCGCCTCCAATCTTCTTGACTCTACTATGCCACATGGCTCAGGAGGGCGAGGTATTGTCGAGTGCGAGAGATGCAGCGCAAATCTATTACTATTATGCATTTATCCACCCATAGGTCACCGTCCCTGCGCCTACAACGATGTGGAGCACGTGGTCGAAAGCCTTTTTAACGGTGTGTTCAGTGTTTCAGTGTATTTGAGGAAAATAGGCTTACGCCTTTGAACTCACATTACAACTAGACATCTTAGCATATTTTTTCCACCGACAGTGCCTTTCCGGTGCTAAGAAAACATAAATTCCAAAAATGTAGATGATATAAGTCGAATAATTTTAATCTCAAGATTGACAATTCATTTATTCAATCAGTTGGCAGCAATCTATTCCCCGATAATAAGCGCGCCGTAATACATTTAAGCGTGTCCCATTTAATATAAAGAGGAAATACTCAGAAGTGTCATGGGGATGAGGGTTCCAGATTTGATCTCATTCAAAATTTTCTCCAATGTGTATTCGGCGCTTTTTTATGCGGTTGACAACCAACTGATGCCGAAGTTGGGATTCATGACTGACAGAGCTTAACGATCCGTTTACCCGTAACACACATGGTCTGCCCCCAAAATACACCAGGTTCTACTACAGTCAGGTGTGTGGGGGCAGCCCACATGCAGGGTGAAATAAATTTGATAAATAAAAACAACTAGTCCCTTTATAGATGCATGATATTATCCGTTGTCGTCCTTTTTTGACCGCTTTTTTAATATGTAGCATCTAAGCTGCAGCTTTATTCAGAATACTACAAGCACGAGGCCAAACCTAAGTTTGAAAAAAAACAAAGACACCTGCTGGAGGAATTTATTGTACACAGAACTCAAGGTTGCTGTCTCAGGCAGCAGTGACCAGTACAGTGGCTAGGACTGGAGTTGACTGCGTCCAGTCAGGCCTGAGAGATTGAGGTGTGAAAGCGGTAGCAACTGCTTAAATATGTTGGCGGAGCAAGTGAAGTGTTGTCCAATGGGTATGTGTTGCATTACCTGAGGGGTGTCTAGTGGCCCATGCTGCGTCATCCGAGGGGAGGGGTGTACAAGAAGCGCTTAGGCAGCCATGACTATCAGGATGCAGGTGCGTGTGTTAGTGGAAGTCGCTTAAGAGCCTGCAGGTCAGCAAGTTTTAAACCACTCGCTGCAAATTGGCATGACATCAAGGCAGTCTTGAACAAGGACGCCAGACCTAGCAATGTTGGCGGTCGGCCAGAATGTGACCCCTTGCAGTTATTACATGGAGGCTTCTGGTCAGTGACTCCTCTCGTTTTACGCTGATTTCTTGAACAATTTATAAAGTTGTCAACATTATTTTAAATATTTTTGTGGTAGTTAATTTTTTTTCTATGCGTACGTAAATCAAGTCTCCCTTAGTAGGACTTTTTAACAGAAGCAGTCGGATGTTTCATAAAAACTCACAAAATTACGTATCAAACAATTAAGCATGAAATTCTCAACCTTTATCTATGGGTCCTCGACAAGGGCTGATCTTCTTCAAGATTGTTGAAAGGAAACATTTTTCATGTTATCAAAGCATTGAAACACAAACGAAGAGCATAGACTAGCTAGCGAGTGATTGGTACAACCCGGAAAACTCACCCGGCCCTGACACGGTGAGAAGTTCTCTAGATAAATGCCGTATTTCAATAAATTCATATGGATACAGTAAAGATACAAACATAAAAACTAACTTGTGAATCAAATATTATAAATTAATAATAATAATAATTATAATAATAGTTGAATTTAATGCCAGTTTACAGGCAGTATACGGTGAAATATTCAGTGGAAATCAGGCTGGCAATGAAAAATCTCTTGAATATATATAATTATAAGTGTTTTTCCTATCTTTGTGTTATTCAGGAGAAAAAAACTGCTGCCTGTGAGATGATAGCAGTTCAGATCAGGGAAGGGCTAACACAAGTGCACTCTGTTTGCAGTCTCTCTGTCTTTTTTAGGAACCAGGATTCTGCCCCAGGCAAGAGTGCATCCGTTTACGGTCGCTCACTTTCTACCGAAAAAGTCAACGGGCGCAGGCTGCAGAGACGGTGCCGTATCCCTCAAGGTACCACCTGGGATCGGGTTCAGATGCCGTGCACTCCGTCGAACTGGAAAACCGATTCAAGCATGTCGGTGCCCAGAATTGTTGGAAGCTGTTCTTAATGCAGAAAACTAGCAATAGTTCTCTGAAACAACGAATAACTTCGCGGGATTTTTACATTCCGGGGTAGTTTATTCCACATGTCTTTGGCTTTTACCGAAAATAATCGACGATTCTTAACTGGGAGAGCTAATGGAAGAAATAAAAAGACATTGCGATGACTGCTGCGCCGAGGGTAGTCAAGCTGCCTTACAGTGGTAAGGGAATTAAAGTTCAGACTATTCAAAAGCTTAAACAATAAAAAGAGTCCCTTTTGTACTCGGCGAAACCATAAGGGATCAATGTTTATAAGCCCACAGCGTTCTTGATACGACAGATTACGGTGCTCCAACGATAAAATTACTTTTATAAAAAATTGCTGGACCGATTCTATTTTCTTCCGATTTAGAAGCAAAAGAATCCATAGCTCCGGAGGAGGCTTCAGTGGCGTCATATCCCAGCTCTGGCTGACTGTTCAGTAAGAAAAACCATTGCCGCGCATAATGGTACCTGGTCAGCAAGAAGAGTAAGTCTGTCAAGTATCAGTTGGTCTAGTGCCACCATTGACACAACAATTCGCCACTCGCCTTACTTCAGTTTCCATGACCAGAGAAAAGCCGTCAAATAGATATCATTGGGAGGTCAGAGAGAGGCGTCGCGGCTGTACGCAGCTGGTGGCAGACGGTTTCAAAAGTCGGCCAGGAGAAAAACATGTGCAGAACACTTGAATCAGTCGTGTAGTCCAAACTATCTGCGGCTGGTTGCTTGGAGGCAAGGTTCTCGGTTCGACAATAAGGATGACTGGTTTGGTCTAATGGTACACATGGGGGCCATATAATAACCAACCAGTAGCTTTTACACCTTCGTTTTAATTAGTTGTGCATATTACCAATTCGAAAAAAGTGTCGAGTCAAGAGACTTTCGAAGACCCTTTTGCTCTTATTACATGACAATGTTTTTTGAAGTTTTTGGTCGAAAAATGTCAAATATGTTGCTGCTTGCACCAGGTCGTCCACCACATACATGGGTTTAGTGACCGGTGTCTCCTACGAGAAACCAGTTGACAATCGCATACCTATCAGGTAGCTGTTATCTAGAAGATACATCTTACTAAGGAAAAAGCTTACCAACGTAGGGGTGTCCGTTGCCTCATGAAAACGTTGTAGTTAAGTTGGTTCGGTCCGTATCAGAGCCCTAACGGAAAGGTAAAGTAAAAAATACTTAACCCTAAAGAAGACGACTACAATTACCGCATGCATTTGCGGGGACCACGAGCAATAACACAACGTAAATATAAGCGAAAATGTGAACCAAAGGAAGAGACTAAGGAGGAGTACGCACAAAGGCTGGGGTTAAGTGACACGCTATTTTTGAGGCGCACGGGCAGAAACCGAATACGACGTTCTCAGACTCATAAAATACCACGTTCTGAATGCGCATTAACGTACTGTCGGCTGTGACCGATACTTCTGAGGGTGCCATGCCGATAAGTATCCTTTTAATCTGTCCACTGCGAAACGGTATAGACCAACCAACTGTGGGCCGTAGTGGATCGTTCGACTGTAGCCTCGGAGATACGTGCTAGCTAGCTGGAACATTCAAATTCATTAAGGAAGTAAAGGTTATAGATATCAAACATCAACATGACTATCAGCGAGTACAGCACATTGCCTACAGTTCCAGAGATGTATGCAGATTCATCTGTGAACAGACAGGAGGTGCGTTGGTTTCATCTTCGTGTTGATTTTCTGCTTCTTGTGGGCTCATTTTATTCACAGAAACGTTAATGGCAGTCGGTAGATTAATAAGATGGCTTTACTACACGTGCAATTTGAGCGGAGATTAACTTATTTGGAGGGAGGTTATTTGAATGGGTATGCCTGTGTGCCGATGCAACCTAATAAGTAAGCTGAATTTTTTTAGTGGGACAATTCGCTCCGAGGCAGTTTTTTGAAGAGAACGTAGATATTCTGAAGAATATATAAAAATTTTAAATTCAGCGTGGTTGTGGGGTACTAGCTCAGATGGTAGAGCGCTCGCTTAGCATGCGAGAGGTACTGGGATCGATGCCCAGGTACTCCACTTGTTTTTGACCACATCCCTCGTTTAACATGTTCGGTTCCCTTCTGTAGCCTCTTTACGTGGCCATAGCAGGATAGTTACCATTTTTAGTTCCCCAGCTACGAATAATGTAACATTGCACTAGGCGCTACCCCTGTTATAGTTGCTTTATGCGCGCACAAGGTTATGGGGCCTCTCGACATGTAGATATCCGGACGATATACGGCTGATATGGCTTGCTATTATGGTCATATAAAGCTCAACAAACAAAGAAGCATGCTGCCGTATATCATAGCGGAGGGCCTCTTGAACTTGTACACGCAGTGCAATTGCACTGCGTGTACTGAGTTAGTACGCTTCAGCTTCCATGTGGAAACCTTAAGGATAGGTGTACACATTTATGTACACCCTTCGCCAAAGCTTCTGAAGTCGAAATATAGAAACACAGAAGTGGAGGACTTTATAGCTGGCTTTTGGCATGAAGATCGTCACAAGAGGCCCCATAACCTTGTGCGCGCATAAAGCAACTATAACAGGGGTAGCGCCTAGTGCAATGTTACATTATTCGTAGCTGGTGAACTAAAAATTGTAAATATCCTGCTATGGCCACGTAAAGAGGCTACAGAAGGGAACCAAACATGTTAAACGAGGGATGTGGTCAAAAACAAGTGGAGTACCTGGGCATCGATCCCAGTACCTCTCGCATGCTAAGCGAGCGCTCTACCATCTGAGCTAGTACCCCACAACCACGCTGAATTTAAAATTTTTATATATTCTTCAGAATATCTACGTTCTCTTCAAAAAACTGCCTCGGAGCGAATTGTTCCACTAAAAAAATTCAGCTTACTTATTAGGTTGCATCGGCACACAGGCATACCCATTCAAATAACCTCCCTCCAAATAAGTTAATCTCCGCTCAAATTGCACGTGTAGTAAAGTCATCTTATTAATCTACCGACTGCCATTAACGTTTCTGTGAATAAAATGAGCCCACAAGAAGTAGAAAATCAACACGAAGATGAAACCAACGCACCTCCTGTCTGTTCACAGATGAATCTGCATACATCTCTGGAACTGTAGACAATGTGCTGTACTCGCTGATAGTCATGTTGATGTTTTTGATATCTATTACCCTAGTAGCAATTCCTTCGCGAGGCGCCAGCGATGCGATGGGGGAAAGTCACAATAACTATGTCCGATTTACAGCGGATTTTGTCCATTTATTTATTTATTGCAGTTCACAGGCAGAGTGTTGGATCAAACAATGGGGTTAAGTCGCGATAATGTGCTATATGGCTGCAGCGGTAAAAAAAAGCCTGGCTATACACGCGTACCGTCACCATCGCATTCCATCGCTTGCCTGCGCATCTTCACCCAATTGATCAGTCTGTTAAATCCCCACCCCCCTCCCCCTGAGTCACAGGCAGCCGTATGGCGTTAGCTTTTTTGATTTTATATTTATGAGAAAAATAATATAAACAAATGTAGATCATTCTATTGCTCCCCCGTCCTTTGCGGTTGGCTTCCGGACGGTCGTGATGGGCCAGGCATGGGTTGTGAGGGAAAGAGATATATAAAGATACAACAATTACTAACCGTCAGTGTCATAGAATTTGGATTTTGGCTTATTGTGGCGCTTTCGAACTGCATCCAGTGACCTCCTTGGGCGCCGTGTAAATGCCACCTCTAGTTCGTAACCATCGACCGTACCACCCTTGTACCACAGAGCGTACAACTCTACTCGACAGTGTATGATTGTGGTCCATAACATGTCTTTAATCGCGTCATACACCTGTGAACAGCACAGGCCTTCCTTCACCTTCTTGCCTCTGAAGTTAACATTAACGGAAACGCATTATCAAAGAGGGCATAATAAACCCTCTTGACGAAGTTATCCATGTTCCGTCCCCCAAAAAATGCCAAAAAAGCAGCCTGAAAGTATTTTGTTAAAACTTTTAAATCCTTACCAGTTAAATCCGACAATCGGGGTCGCGAATTCTTTGGTTCACTTCATTTTAATCGTCCCGCGTGCTACTAACTCGACTAACGGGATTTATTGGCAAGCCAGCTGATGAGTAGGCATAGACTCATAGCTATCAAATCCATAGTTCTTTATCACTCATGTAGTTTCTGGTTGCCCTTCACCAAGCAAGTGAGCTGTCTGAGCAAAAATCTTGTGCGCTGCGTGTTGTCTCCTAATTTAGCCCATAATTGACGAGATTGCTGAGCGCACTGTACGTTCAAGATATTATAAATGGTCAATTTATCGGATCCTGTATAACCTGGGTTGAAAACGTCCCTCCGTGTTGACAGCGTAACCATAGACTCGTTGTCCGAAGCTTACGAATCAAACGTTTCCTAAACAGTATGTGACTTGATATGGTATACCTACCATGGGTGACATTGGAGGATCATTTAGCGACGAAATGGGATCGTCTTACGGAGTTCGGAATGTTCTCTCAGATTTTTTCCCTGCCGTCGTTGTGGCCTTTGGGCTCCATTGACATCAAAAGCTACAACCACATCGGAAAAGTGATTAAGTATTGACAGCATGGGGATCTCTCCTATTACTACGTCCACTTAATCCGTTGGTGCTCATAAACCACTCACTGGGGGACTGTGTGGCTGTAGGGTTCATGAGCATTGTCCTCAACGAGGACGGGATAGATAGTGACAATCAGGTGTCGATTACTTCAAGTAAAACGTACGAGGTTTCATAGGGAAGGCAAAGGTACTTAGAAAAGGAGCGATGAAGCTTCACACAGCTAATGACACTTGAAATGTCAGCTGTGTAGACCTTAAGGCTGACAGAATCCGTAGTTTATACGAAGTAATCCAAAATTTTAATGAACTCGCTACACAAAATATGACAACCTCCTACCCTGTCGTGAACGATGTTCTTAATACATACTAGCTTTTTCCCGAATCTACTGCAACTTTTTGCTTTTTACGTATTTACTCGATATCATTTAGTATTGATAAATGTAAAATGTACACGCACATCATGCCCTTCCGGAATTGGGCCCCCGTTGTGCTTGTGCACAAACGTAACTCTGTTCCCACGCTCTGAATTACCAAGTTCTATGTCCATTTCACTAAGTCACCTAGCTATTTAGAGCAAGGACCTGGATGAATTTCGCAAAAGTTTCTTCCGTCTCCCAGGCAACTCTCAAAAGGAAAAGATGAAAATGAGTCCAATGCTTCTTGGCGTTCAACATCTTCAGCTCTAGGCATGAGGCTGCTAACACTTTAACCCATGTTTTCTCTCCATACAGAACACCACATTTATGCGTAAACAGTTTAGAAGTTTGTCACGTAGCTTATGTTATTCATACACAGGAGGGGTGAGGCCAACAGCCTGATAGACGGGAACATCATAAGATAATGCTTAAAGGATCGTGTTGGTAAAATATCCTTCAGGATGACGATTCCCGTGTAAAGTAGAAATTGCCTGTACTCAGTCCACTTCCAAGAATCGATGTCGTTTCCATTTCTGTACCTCTTAAAAAAACTCTGTTGGCAGATACGCGTTTAAGCTCTCTAGTCCATGATTAACCAGTCCAATCTTGTGTGCCCTAAGTGTGGGTGCGTACGCAATACCGGTTAACTAAGACCGACGACTATTTACCCACTGACGAAGTCAGTCCCTTTTCACACCTAAAAAGACTACGTGAAGAGGATCTAAAGGAAATTTTGAGACTAATACTAGCTTGCAGTGGAGGAAATTTGAGCTTCGTATTATGTGCTGACTGCAATCTTGGTCTATTAAATGCTCGTTTTTTCTCCCCATCTAGCCGTCATCGAGATACACTACTTTCCCTAAATACGTTCCTTAAACCGTACCACGTTCCCAGCCTTCATACGCATTAAAGATTTTAATTTACTTAACAGAAGCCCACGCGGGAGCATCGCAAATAACACTGTCGATACGAACAGGTATAGGGCGATGGAATAATGACATTCTAGCCCCCGTTCTTGTAGGGACATTATTTCCTCTACAAGTTTGTTACAAAGACTTCAACATTAGGTGGCTTACCGTTTTCACAGTAAATGACAACTGGAAAGAAGCTTCTCAAGAAAGGCCTGGCAATTTGACATAATATAGGTCCAAATGCAGACCTAGACTTTGGATATAGGGGTAATCCATCTATAGCTAAATTTATAACTATGTCTCCTTCCTCTGCAAACACTTTCTCTCTTTCTACTAAACGGCTGGCTTATTTTTGCTGTCCAACATGTACGTCACCAGTCACCAGTACCCATTAAGTCTACTTGTAAGGCATATGATGCTCCCAAAAGCGTCCGTTAATCTGCTGGCAGCTGCGGCAAAACCGACCTAAGTTTGTATAGAAGACTCCGTAGATGACAGTGAGATATATTGGATTACAGGGCCCATTCATGCAATCTATTTTATAATCTAGAATGTGCTGGCAAGTCGTCAGTAAAAACGACGTTGTCCGCGTCTCTTACGCTTCGTAAATATGTGAAATCGTCTCAAAACGAATGTGGAGGGCTCATAGTTATACTATCCGTATAAATAAATCCCACTGAATAGTCAAAAGATGAATCTGTCTCTAAAATGTTGGTTTGAGGACGTTTGTTACTAGGAAGTAGCAGTTCTAACTCTTCCTCTATTTCTCTTGATATTTCCTCAATTTCCTTCTTCACACGATGCCACAATGCCCGTCTATATTCGTAACTAAACATGCTAAACATAATACTTAAAGGCTAAATAGAAAAAGAAAGGTGTATCGCAAAAGCAAGGAAGAGCACAGGAGGGCACACGAAGCATGCGAGACGCACGCAATTATGGTGGCTAGTGCGCACGTGCCGTCAGTGCTCAAAAAATGGGCAACCAATTATGGCGCAATCAATGTAGTCAAAATAGTCAATCAAATTGCGCAACACCTCTATATCGAAAAGTCGCTATAAGTGTATATCCAGGCGCCATTGTATGCTACTAGGTTACCTTAACTTCCTGAATGAATTTGAAAGTGCCAGCCAGCTAGTACGTGGTTCTGACGCTCCAGTCGAACGATTCACTACCACCTACGGTTGAGTGGTCTACACCGTTTCAATATAGTCAGAGAAATAGGTTAATCATCGGCATGGCGCCCTCAGAGGGATCAGTCGCAGCCGACGGTACGATACTGGGCATTCAGAAAATGGTACGTTATGGGTCTGAGAACTTCGTATTGGGTTTCTGTCTAGGAACCTCGAAAATAGCGTTACTGGATCCCAGCGATCGTGTGTACCTCTCCTTAATTATCTCCTTGGGCTCGCGTTCTTGTTTGTATCGACATAGGTTTATTGCTGGCAGCGACCGACGGTGTTCGTTTTAGACCAGCGCTTGTGAATCGCACATTGGACCACATTTCGAATGCAACTGGCATTGAAAACTACCACAATGTTCTTTTAGGTCACTTGTGCCCCCAACTGATCCTAATATTCCTATGTTTCTTTTTCCAACTGGGACTATATTAACACTTAACGTAGACACAGGGATATATGTTTCAATATCACTTAGCTATGGGTAAGATTTATCGATATTTTTATGCTTTTATTCGTGACATTTTCAAACTAATAAAGTACCAGTATACTTCTAACCAACGGATTTCTTCTGTTGTACGGACCAGCTCTGGATGGTGGAAGTTAGGCTGCTCCATATATTGCGACATATGAGGCTTGACGAACTTTATGACTGTATATATTTCTGCAATGTATTGTCCTTCATTAATAAATTATATCTTACCCTTAATTTGCGCATTGTGCCTCTGTCGTGACAGAGTGGGAAAAACGTTGGATGTATACGGTCGGGTTACCAGCTATAATACCTCACTTTAAGTAACTTTATTTTGGGAATAAGGCTTTCGCCTTTGAGCTCCCTATTCACATTCAAAAATGACCCTGAAGAAACGTTTACACACCTAACTCTGACAAATGTTAATGTTAGGTCATCGATATGTATGAGCCAGGTGCAATCTGCCGCTACTGACTCAATATTCGTTATATGTACACTAGTTTTATGTGTACAATAGTTTTTTGAACAAATGAGTATCTAGTTTTCATTTAAAGGTTTCCATAAATTCTGAAAGGACCACCTCGTCAGGAAGTCCAGTCCATGCTGCAACGACACTCTGTGAAAAGGCGTTCTGTCGGACGTCCGCATGGACCAACTTCCTCTGCAGTTTAAAGGGATGACCCCGCAGATGTTCCATCACAGCCACGTTGAAGAAGTCATAAAATTCTAGGGCAAACTCACAGCCTCTGACAATCCGGTGGCTTTGGATGAGGTCACTGCGGAGTTGCGTATAATCGAGAGGAAACAAATCAATGTTAGCCACTTTGGCTTCGTAAGGCAGATGACTTAGATTCTTGACCATCTTCTTAGCCTTTGTCTGTACTCGTTCCAGCTGTAGATAATCATTTTCAAACCATGGACTCCAGGCCTGGGCGGCATACTCCAAGTTGGATCGAGCAAATGCCCCGTAGGTTTTTCTGAATAGTACTTTATCAATCTGAACAAATACTCGTCTTAGCGCAAACAAGACCTTTTTCACGCGTTTAGTTGCCTTTAGACACTGTGAAGATGGTTTGAGTGAGGTGTTTATTAAAACACCGAGGTTTTTCTCTTCCTAGTTTTTGAAAGTAGATACCCAATCGAAAAGGTATTGATAGGGATCATCCTCCTGACTGGTCCTTCTGGTACGGAGTCCTAGGACCACACACTTCTCATCGTTAAAAATTAAGAGCCAAAGAGCAGACCAGCAGCTAAAACGGTTGAGCCTCTCTTGAATTGCGTGCCTGTCGGTGTCAGATCTGATGGCTCTCCACAATTTAACATCATCAGTAAACATGACGGCGCTGCAACTCATGTTGACAACACAGTCGTTGATGTAGACTAGGAAGAGTAATGACCCAAAGACGGAGCCTTGGGGGATATCACTTAGCACCGGAGTAGGTGTTGACTTCGAAGCATCGATGTACACGTTTTGAAATCTTTCTGTAAGAAAAATCTCCAATCCATGTCAGCAGCATTCCTCTTATCCCAATTTCAGATGATTTATAGATAAGACGTTTGTGTTGGACACTGTCGAACGCCTTCTTGAAATCAGTGTAGATGATATCAGCCCTACCAAATTCATCCAGTGCGTGACTCCAATGCTCGGTCGAGAGCAATAAACTGGAAAGAGAAGAGCGATTCTGTCTGAAGCCATGCTGGAACTTTGAGAGTAATAGGTTTTCCTCCAGGAACTTAATTGTCACCTTCCTTAGTATAGATTCCATTATTTTACAACAAATGCAGGTTTGGCTTGACAGGCCGATAGTTGTTGACATTAGATCGAGCCCCACCCTTGTGTATGGGGTATATATTTGCTGCCTTCCATTCTATGGCATTTTCCTTCGACTCACATGTCGAATAGAAACTATGCACAAGGGGTTTGGAGAGTTCGCTCGCCAATTCTCTCAAGAACTTTGCCGGTATATTTTCCGTACCAGATGACTTTGCGTTTTTGGGATTTTGGAGCTCTCGTTCCATGACAGGTGTCCGGAAGAGTATATATGCAAGCACTGTCACACTAAAGCTTATTTTTCTAGTTAATGCCGAGGCAAAGAACCGGCCCACCATTTTCAATGAATTCTACACAATTCCCATCCATAAGTACTGCAACTTGGTCCTTGAGGTTTAGTCGACAATTAATATAGTGGAACATGATTTTAGGCTTATTTTCATAATTATTTTCATAATTCTTCCTTGATTGACGGACCAATTTTTGACCACATTTCGTTGGAGACGAAATTCCTCGAGGTGTTCTGGTGACCCAGTTTCCCTGCATACCTTCCATTTTTAATTTTTCTTCTGTAACTGCCTGTTAAGTTCTCTTGTAAACCAGGCAGGGTGACTTGTCTTTTTGAACCTTCACTGGACAATAAGATCTAGTGATATCGACCTCCAGTCATCCTCCGTATTCCCTTTGAGTAAACAATCCCATTCCACGGACATCAGTTCGCTCTTGATCGCGATAAACGCAGCCTTCCATATATTTCACTTGCCTTCCGTTCTCTTCTGGCGTTGAGAAGACAGTTAGTAATCCCACAGCAGCGTAGTATAGTCACATTTTCCGAGAGGTGCATTAGAATACACTTCGTCAATGTTAGAGAAGTCATTCGTAAATACTAAGTCTATGCCATTCGTTTTCTGGTTCTATCTAAGTCTATTTGGTAAGATAATCTGCTGTGCCAGAGGTTAGTCGAGAGTCAGGTCCATTAACTTACGACCGACGGAAGTTGGTGAACAGTGAAGTGTCAGCTTTACCCAGTTTAGTGCAGGTGCGTTTAAATTTCCGGCAATAAGAACCTTCTGGTGACCAAATGAAGGAGTGACTCATCAGCTGCACTTGGAATGTAGGTTTTGTGAACAATTCTTTTTTATCTTTATCCGGCGAGATTCATATTCAAAGAAGAGGGCGTGCGCTCGTTCGACTACCGAGCTTCCTCTTCTTACATATACGATCACCCCACCTCCCTGTCTATTTTCACGGTCTCTGCGAAATTGTTGGTATCCCTTTATCGAAACCTCTGTATCCGTGATGGCAGCGACGTCGAGTTTTCGGTCTGAGACTAGCGCCTTGATTTCGTCTATTTTTTAAAGGACACTTTGAGCAGTGGTATACAAAAATATCAATTTAGACTGAGTAAGTCCTTTTATATTACGTCTGCTCATTTCGCGGGATTCGATGCTATAATCTGTCAGTGCTGACTGAGACGAACTGGTGTCCATTTCGCCCAGACGGATGTTTAATGCATGGTCTTCAACCGAGTTCTGGAGCGCCTTCCTTTTGTCATACGAGTTGTTTACATTTGGGTACTTCGCATTTAGCGTCCGTCGTCTCGATGAGGATCAGCCTTGATGATGTAATGGGGTCTGCCACAAGAAATAACTCTTCATCCGTTTTATTTCCCCGTCCTTTATTTGGAGCCATTTTCCCCTGTTTGGTCCTCATCTTCAGTTCAGTTTTCAGTTTCCTCATTTCAAGCCTTTCCATCAGCGCGCAATTCGACTGCAAAAACACCTCCCAGTGTGATTTACGGAGAGCCCATCTCTGTTTTCTTAGATGTGAAGCCTGAACATCATTTTCAAGAATGATTTTAAGAGGCCTCGGTGATTAAATCTTATGTGAAGCAACGGTTTTCCCCTAAACAGAAAGCTGTGTGCACGGTAACGCATTCTCCATCCTGAAGGATGGTAATTGTGTATTCTCGGAAGAGATTGAGGTCGTGTACGACCATTTCCTTTGCAATCAGAGAAGTGGACATGGGAGCCTCTTAAATAGTGAGCTTGCAATTTCGGTCGAAAAGAATGTTGGGTGATTTGGTGCTCTAGTTTTTTGATGGAGCTTCGGTATAAGGAAGAATTCTAATCTGGTCGGCAATGCTATTTACGGCAGTACTAGCATTGATTACTGAAGTTAAGGGTTAACCTCTTTTGGACACTCTTTGAATTTTTCCTACAGTGGTTCCTATATCACCACTCCTCTTGAACGTATATCGATCAGAAGGAGCTTTGCTCGGATTTAGAACTCATCTTTTGAATAATCGTCTTGAAATTCTTTGACTTGGATTTATTCCTCTCCCGCTTTTCAAATTCGACGAGCTTTTTAACATCGCCATACGGTGCATCATCCAGAAACGATGCAGATTTTGTATTTGTATTCAGGGCATTACTGATTCCGTCTGAGCTGGGTGACATTATTTAGGTATATGAGTTGGTTTGATCTCCTTTTCGAAGGAAAAAAATGTCTACTGACTGATTTGAGCTCTGTAGACGTGAGGTCTTTTAACTCATTATTCGTTAATACTGAGGATTTAAAGTGCGAGAAAACCCGTGTCGTAAATGAGGAGCAGGGAAGCCGAAACATATCGTTCTGTCATACATTCTTTGCCCGTGGCGAGGCCAGAGGGGGCCACATCAATCCATTGCCCCACGATATCGCCGGCGGTTCGCCCCCTCTTCATCTATAAAAGCACCCTCCAGCACAAAGGGCATAAAGAGGTAAGGCGGGACTAGTACTGACAGGCCGATAATGGGAGACGGTAACTGCCATCGTCCTCGTTACCGTTAACAATATTCTAGCTTACTGTTCCCTAAGGACTCTTATACGGACTGAACCAACTCCATTACCACATGGTTGTGAGGCAGCTCACTACCGTACGTTGGTAAAATTTTGACTAAGTAAGATGCATTTTCTAGACAACAGCTACCTGATGGGTATGGGATGGTCAGCAGCAACACATTGGACATTTTCTGACCCTTAAACTGCAAAACATTGTCATGTAAGATGAGAGCAAGGCACTTCGAAAGTCTCCCAATTCTGCATTCGTATTCGAATGGCTGATATTCCAAACTATTTAACGCTGATGTCCACCAACAACTGCTTGGTTATTATATCACATTTATTTGCAAACCATTAGACCAGATCAGTCGTGCTCCTCGTCACACCTAGAACAGTGCCCCCAACCAACCAAACGCAGCAGTTCCCGGCAACACGACTGATTCAAGTGCCCTGTTTAAAGGCTGTTGTCTCGGTGTGTAAGACAAACGGCGAATTGTTGTGTTGATTGCATCACCAATCCACTTGATACTTGACAGACATACTCTTCTGCCTAAAAATGAACCATTACATGCGGAAGAAGCAAAGCATGGCGCGCAGATGTTTTTCTTACTGACCTATTGGCCTGAGCTGGTAACCTGCTAAAGCTTAAATGGAATCAACCGTACCAACGTTCCCATGGAGTGGACTCAACTCTTATGCAGGAAATGCACAGGTGAATATATTTATAAACATTTGCACGCTTTTCAGTGATTGTCAACTCTAACTGCATGGTTTTCCAACGTTTTATTCATATTTTAACATTGCGAAAATTATATAAACTAACAAGTACAGTCTTTTAACCTTTACCTTATTTGCATTAGAACTGACCTTCATAAGTAATGGGGGTGTAGGAGATATGAGGAATGTTTGTCATTCGGTTATCCAGGAAGTAAAGGTGTTGACATTTGTATGGAAAAAGGAGTTTCGAAGTTTCGGACCCAAATCAGCCTCGAAAGGGGTGACATATGCAGCTCCGAATCGCCCTCGATTCGCGAGCGAATTGTTGATCAGGGCTATTTTAAGGCAACCCTAAGTCGCTCCTTATGAATCCACCAAATTTTATTAATTGTGCCGGGAATAACCTGAGATTATCAGAAGCAGAATATTAAAATGGAGATGTAACTAATCCACCGCATGTCCGATATTTTAGCCAGCTCTGAAATTTTTCGCCATGCTCTGCACACGCTACTCATTTAAATATTGCTGGGTTCCTCATCTTGGTCTCCTGAACGAGGACCAAATAAAGAAACCAGTGTGGCAATCTTCTATGAAGAGAGATAAAACAACTATTTGTGAAGAAAAGGGTAATTTTTTCTGCGAGAACCTGGAAGAGTATTTAAACGGCCAAGATTTTCCTGTGGGTATTTGCGGTATATCGCAGAGAGTTCACTCCAGTAGCAAACTTTTTAAAAATTGAGCCACGTGGTTTACGATGGTATCTGCGCGCGAGCTGATCGCATTTCCGGAGTCCTTACTACAAGCAACTTACCTTCTAAGCAAGACATCGCTTCACTGCTGAGGAAGTGAAATTTATGCGTATTTTCTAGGAGATTCTATCAATAAATGTAAACCGAAGGTGAAGCGAGGTCATCCTTAAATGCTATGAGAGTCTATTTTTCTGCCCCGAGACCTTAAATATAATCAAGCAAACTAGGGTATCTGTTTTTAGTCAACGCTGCATTAAGTTGTCGAAAACAGAAATAAAAGAAGCAATATCGCAAAATATTGCAGAAAACTGTTATAACTGCAATCCAAAAGATATATTCTCTGCGGTATGTACTGTAGAAGTCCATTTTAGGACACTTTTGTGTAAGCATCAAATGAGAAAATTCTTTCGGGTACTCGGTGGCTTTCCATGCCTTATGCCATGGTAAAACTGGTTCGTACACCAAAACCTTTCAAATTCTCCGATTGATGAGCTCCCTCCAATGCTGTTAAAGATATTAACGTGGCATTATCTGTCTTTGGCAAACCCATGTTGAATAGGGTTAAAGGAAACGTTACCGTTCCATAATGGAAATTAATAAATTTTTCTATTCGACACACATAAGGGTCGGCACATTAATCGTCTCAGAGACCTGGATGGTCAGTGCGGTGCTTGGCGCACACCATTCAATAAAAGAGCATAGAATGTTGATTTAGATTTGAATCCTAGGATACTTTCAACAGTTTGAATATAAAAAACAGTTATGACGCACTTGGATAAAAACGAAGTGTGTATTAAAATAAAGGATCTAAGCGATGAAAGGAAATGTTTGCCAAAAACTTCGAGTTCACGACTAACGAGACTACAGCTAATCAGGTTTTTCAATTCTGTCGCAACCAAAGGCATGTGTAGGTGACCTTACACAAGTGCATCAGATGGAAGGCAGACTAGGCGACAATCTGTAATAGAATACGCTTCTGCATTTGACAGATCCACAAGTTCAGGTAGAAAATCAGAAAAACAATAAGGTAAATTTTTCCCACTTTGATCTGTGACAGAATTTATTTTTCTGATATATTGTCACAGCTGTAATGAGCTAATGAAATATTTCGTGTTGTTGGATCAGAAGCGAGACATCTAACAAGAAAGATAGTTATTATATTTTCAAACATTCTTATTTTATTGGCAGCCCTCTACCTAAATTTTCAATTAAATATTTGCCCACACGTTCAGTATAGTTAAGGGTAATAGGCATTGCCTGTGAAAGCCCTATTAAAAACGGTACGTAAAATACTACAGTCATAATACACATGTTACTATAAAGTAGGGATTAACATATCAACATAGAAAAAATAGTTTTGTAACGGTAGGATCTAGGCACAGTCACCTTGAAAAATTGAGGATTACATATGTCAAATAATAGATAGCAACACTGGCTGTATGTACATATGTGCAAAGCTTTTATATGATGTAGCATTGCCTTCCTGTAAGAATAAACGGTATTCCTCAAGCGAATATAAATCCAGTCTATGTTTGAATCTGTCTATCGTGTCCATCCATATGACGTCCTCTGGGAGTCCGTTCCAGACACCGACAATTCGCTGCGCAAAACGAATGGCAGCGAACATCCAGGTGGAATAAGTTTTTCAAATATATTTAATCCTAAATACATATGTTACTATAAATTAGTGGGTAATATCTTAGCTTACAAATAAAATACTTCCGTTACAGTTCCAGTGATTTTTATGCACACAACAACCGTTTGCCCAATTATTCTTAAGGTGAAGTTGAAGGGCTGAGGACCTCTCCCTTCTATTGTCAGATTTCACACAGCTGTTGATCATAATTTGTAGGAATTTTTAACTTCGTTCATAGCAAAATTGAGGTTTATATAGTACTATTTATTAGCCTCAAGTGTTCCTAAATATAAAGTTTCTATTTTGTTGTTTTATATTTTTAATATTTGCTTTCATGAAAAGATTAAGGATATTGATTAATTAATCGATTGATTAATTAATAGGAGGGGCTGTCCGTACGACATTAGAATACCGGTCGATGGGTCAAGTTCACACAGTTATTTGATGCACTCCTAGAAGTTCAAAGAAATACATGAACGAATATGTCGACGCATTTATGACTACTTGATCTTAACTTATCCCTGCCAGACTATGGGTGCCAAAAATGATCCGATGATGCGATTGTGATTTTCACTAAAGTAAACGAGGACAAGATTTGAAAGCTTAGCTTCACGCTCCCCTCCCCAACTGGCTCATTTAGATAGAATGGCACGTACAGGATAACTTGGGATTAATACAGACGCCTCCACCAATGAAGGAGAAAGGGAATTCACGTTTGTGCAAGCCCCATATGAGCTGGCTCCCATATTTACACGAAGTAGACTTCGCCGAATCCGTATCACACGTAAGTTAGATATACTGTCAAGCTACAGTCAGGAGACATTCCAGGTGGTTCTCTACAATGGATGTATACCGAGCTGTCCTGTCAATTGCTGATTGTCCACGAAAATAATTTTTACGGCTCGATGTAGTTCAAACCATGCTTAATAAGTTAAATCAAAAAAATAAGAAGCAGGTGTAAAATTGATCCAAATTCTCTCTTCTTTTTATTTCACTATGCACCGCTTAAACCATTTGGAAGCTGAGAGGTAGGGCTCGATGGCTGACTTGGCTCAAGACCTATGTTAAACGGGTCTCATATGTCAACCTACGTTTAATCGACGCAGCAGTCGTAACTGAGAAAGTTGTTTAACTTAATTATATGATTATTCTATAACCGAAGCGTTTTCTTGAATTATTATTGGTGTTTTGTGTGCATGCTTATATAAAGTTATGCGAATTCTGGGTATGCGGGAAAAATGGGGACAGAATGTAATTGCAGTTCGAGCGATTATGCTAATCCTTATAAGAACCCTATAAGGATTAATCCTATAAGAACCACCAATTATTTGTTCTCCAACTTGGACAATTTGAACTCCGTTAGCACTTCACTCGGACTGTTCCGGGCAATACTGTTTCAACTGCATGTACGCACTTGCTTCCTGCTCATCTGGAATTTTTTCTCGTGCCGAAATTCATCATAAAATGGCATCGAATTGGAATTTGTTTATCATCTTATTCAAGACGTGGAAACCCAAAAGGACCTTGGTGTGCTGATGACCACCACCTTAAACCATCGTCTCACTGCTCGAAAGTGGCGAAGAGGGCAATTTCGGTGTTGCATGCCATCAGACGAGCCTTTTTGGATTTCGATGAAGATCTTTTTGCTAAGACCTTTGGAACATTCATTAGGCCACATTTGGAATATGCTATGCACGCCTGGAAACCCTGGACAGTTCAAGATCAGAACTGCCTCGAAAGAGTCCAGAGGAAAGCCACCAAAATGGTTAGAAGTCAAAGCTCCTTGCCATATCCCACCCGCCTAATGAATCTTAATCTGTTCCCTTTGAGGTTATAGGCAAATGCGTGGTGATCTCCTGCAGACATTCCGCATTGTGAAGGGATTGGATTGTTGCCTGGAATTCTCGGACTTCTTTGAATTTTGCCACCACGACCCATCTCCGAGGTCACCCATTGAAACTGCGTGTCCAGCAGGCGAGACTGGATGTGCGCAAGTTCTCCTTCTCTGTCAGAGTGGTTAAACCATGGAATGCCCTTCCTGAAGACGTTGTGATGTCACCATCGCTGGAAAGCTTTAAAAGGAACCTTGACAGTTTTATGTTCCGCAACGAGCCTGAGCGATGAGGCATTTATCTTAACCCTCGAGAGTCGTGCACCACTTGTCAAATTTTATGACCGCCTTTTGTACCTTGGCAACCCACACGGTTTCTCTGTATACCGCACTTAATTTTACGTTACAAATAGGGTACTCAAAGGCCCATGCCTATTTC
This sequence comes from Schistocephalus solidus, assembly GCA_017591395.1. Taxonomy (NCBI): domain Eukaryota; kingdom Metazoa; phylum Platyhelminthes; class Cestoda; order Diphyllobothriidea; family Diphyllobothriidae; genus Schistocephalus; species Schistocephalus solidus. The sequence goes on along the minus strand of WEDG01009067.1, from coordinate 112,527 downwards.
CCTCAATAAATTGAATTGAATTGAGCTTGACTACGCAGCCTCTGCACCAATAAAAACTGACAACCACTCAAGGAACCGAATGTGAACAACCTCGTGAAGATCTGAAGTTATCCATGGCCTTCAGCATCTCCGAACAGCTGAGGCGTTCCTGCATATTTTGCGTACCATTTACAGTTTTTTTAAAGCATTTTTGAACAAGTAGGCGCATTTTTTGCTCATATTGCTGTAAATACTTGCCATAATCTAAACCCAGTCGAAATCTTTCGTTATACGCCCAAAACCGAACATACGCACACGCAGTGTTTTTAACACTCATGCTTAGACGTTCCCTTGCCGGTGGTAACCAAATGTTAATTCTAAATTCTAAAATTCAAAGCACTTGTTTGATAGCAGCATAACCAGTAATTGCACTTCCTTTAAAGGAAAGTCTGTTGAGCTTGCTTCGGCATCCACGAATGGCCCTCGATCAGTTTACATTTACAACCAAGGACCAGCAAAGCGCGCAAAAAGCGTAATGGCAGCCAATCCGTTGGATACGAGGACGAATCTTGTGTGGGATGTTCTCATCTACTACTAAAAGTTCAAAAACTGTAAAATGAGCTTGCAGACTTAAGGAAGCTCTTGCAAGATAACAATACTCGACGAAATACGGTTAGCCATATTAAAGTTAGAAAGGCAGTGACCAAAGCAACAAAAGTACAAAAAAACTCCAATTCGTAACAACTCAAAATGTTCGGACGCGAATACCCATAACGACCGGATAACAGGAAAACAGTCTTTGAATCCTACGGACGACGACCAAAGCGAATCACAAATCACATCCTCCCATCTTGTGTGCTCTAAAAAGCCCGTAGCTGCATCCCAAGAAACAAACGTGTTGGAATCTGCAATGAGGAAACACCACAACACCACCAAATTGGATACTGGTAATATCAGGACAACTTCAATAATGCCTCTTCTAAAGGCAGTTCCGACTTCAGACTCAACTTCTGTCGGCTATCCCAGCAGTTCTATAGAGCCCGTAGTTGAGGGCGAAAATACCAATGAGTGGCAATATATCATTGGGAAACAACATAAAACGATTATAAAGTTGAAAACAAAACTAATGAATCCCCCTGGTCATTCAGAGGAAAATATGAGTGGCAGTGAATCAAAAGACGCCCTAGACCGAGAGAACTACGTAGTTATCCAGGGCTTATATGAATCAAATGCCCACTCCTCAAAGGAACGGAAATCCGCTGATCTTGCTATGTTTCAGTACCGGCTGAATGATATACTTCATTCAGGAGAGACGATAACCGTTCGCGCTGCCTTCAGGCTCGGAAAAAAAGGATATTGAACAGTCGCAAAATGTGAGACCACGGCCTATCAAAATTGTCTTAGATAACAAGGAAGAGGCTAAGCTACTTCTCTCGAGAAAAACCAACCTTCAAAACTCTCATAAGCAGGTTTTTTAAGCTGGACTACACTCCAGCAGAATGTCTGAAACGCCGTGAATAAGTGATAGAAATGAAAAGGAGACTTGCAGCTGGAGAGAACATTCTGGTGATATACAGGGGACGCATGATACAGAGAAACGCAACATTGCTCTGAAACCAGCCAATGCTCATGATGGCAGTGGCAAATTAGCATCGGAAAACTCGAGATAAACGGAATTTGGCTCTGCTGACTGCTGCATACTTAAATTTCTGGATACCAACGCCCAAAGTCTGTTTACGAAGCTCGACGAACTGAGAATTCAGGTAGCCGTTCTGTCTCCCGATATTATAGCAATCACAGAAACATGGCTGTCACAGAACATCAGTGATTGCGAAGTAGCCTTATCCGGGTACCAGCTGTTCAGGAGAGACCGCACCCACCGCCAGGGTGGAGGAGTTGCGACGCATGTTAAAAGCAATTTCACAGTGTGTGAAATGATGGAGAAGATTAGCAATGGTATTGAGGCTATTTGGCTGAAAATAAAGACGCGGGGATCGCAGTCCCTTGAAGTCATGACTCTCTTCCGACCACTGGGGACTGACACCGACGCTGATACTTGTTTGTTGGAGAAAATAAAGGAGATTAGTAGTCGACCTGCTGTTGTTCTCATGGGTGACTTCAATGCACCCAGCATTCGATGGAACGATCTGCAGGCACAGAGCTCAAAGTTTTCCTTCGATCACCGTTTGCTAAAGACAACACTTGAAGCTCTTTTCACCCAACATGTATTTGTTCCAACGAGAGCACGTGGAGGACAACAGACTAGTTGATTAGATCTCATCTTCACTAAAGATCCTGACAGTCTAGTCGAGGTACACTGCCTACCTCCACTTGGTCGAAGTGATCATGCAGTACTTTCATGGGAGTATGGTTTATATTCTGTGCCATCTGCAATAAATGAAACCAGGCCCAATCTATGGCGAGAAGACTTTTGCAAGGTGTGGTTACGAAGATGTCCCACTGGACGAAAAGGACGAAGAAGAGTGGTCACGCTGAAAGCAGGTGAAAAAATCTTTTTTCGGTGACAGAAGTATTCTGTAGTTGGGTTGTGGTTTAGTCGTGTGGACATTACAGTATCAGCCATTTACCTTTACGTTGCACGTGACAATATTTCTTATCCTAAATTTGATCGCTGATGGTGTATATAACAGTTTTTTGTATCTATCTATTTGTAAGTGGCAAACGTTAGTGTCACAAAAGGAGATAATAGTTCACATTTTCCTCTGTATTCTGGTTATAACCAGTGTCATAAGGATATTTTTGCACTTCTCAATCCGAAGAAGCTTTCTTTAATATGTTTTAATACTTCTTCCTCTCCAGCAAGGTTATTTTTACAGATCCTTCTGCTTTTTTGCTCCACTTTGACATGTTAACCCAACCAAATTCAGCATCTTACCCATTGAAAATCAAAATGGAACTGCCCCCTGCTTGAGATGCTTTTCTTGCATCCTTTGTGCTGTAGAAGCACTAACTTCGAATAAAATAACAAGTAGTCCCATGTCTTTTAGAGACTCTGAAGTCTACAATTGTGCTTTTTGCGGAATTAATTAATCGGGGAGCCTTGTCCATGGCTGACAAACAGCAGCCTGATTATATAAACTTGAGTTTCCATTCCCTTAGGCTGATTGTTATCACTTCAACAAGACTATTCGAAATAAACCAGGCTACCTCTTTAATATATGGTAATGCTACTTTTACTGAGGTGAAACCCTACGAGTGGTGTTCGAAATTGAAGCGCGGTTTGGTTTGCAGGGTAAGTTGTCTAAATTAATTCCATCATCCTCTGCTCCAGCAATTCCCTCTAACAGATTCCGGCTTTTATTTTTAATCGGTGTCTTACTGGCGTAGTTGCCACTTCATACGCTGGTACTCTTGTAGGATATCCTAGCTTTCTACAAGATTACTTCAGGTCTTCCTCATATATACATATATAGTGCATTTATTCCTCCTTTCATGATTATATGTGCGCGTTTGAATTTTCCTGCCGGATTTTTTATGTGGAATTCAAATCGATGTGCTAATTGATGCATGTTCACGGCTATAATGCTACATGTTTCCTTAAAACTTGGTTGTACTCTTACATTCCTACGGTAAACAATCGCCGTTTGTTTTAAATTAACTTACCAAGGACTGCAGTGAGTAAGTGCCAGAAATTTTAAGTCACCTGCGAAGAAATAGACACTGGTTGAGGTGTAGCGGCCGAGGATGTCAAGGATAGCACACACCAGCTGTAGCCATATAACGTCGGTAGAATCATTAAGCACTTCATCACGCACACATGTATATATAGCAGGAGAGAATAAGTTTGTAACGTAATGTATCTATGTTAACAGTAACAAATTGTAGATAGTAAAAGAGAAATATAAATATACAAGCGAATACTGGGGAACTATACAATCGATCTGTTTGGAGTGGGAGGTGGTCACGAATGATCAGTTAGATAACGGTGGGGAGTGCAGCACTGTTGGAAAATGCGGGTGAGGGTTCGTGGAGATGCTGACGGTCGGGGACTTTCGAGACGGTACGACGTCGGTAATGAGGGGAGATGTCAGCGGTAGGGGAGAGAAGGAACACCGGCCATCTTCACAGACCATCGATCAAACCATTCCCATGCGGGATCCGCGCGAAAAGTGTTCGCAGTCCATTCAAACAATTCTGTCGGAACTGTGATTCGTTACAGAGGATCAATGGCATGGCTGTTCAGACGGGCCAATAGAAACAGAGAATGTGGAATTTTAATGCATCTTAGATTTCCCTTTGCATGGCAGTTTCCATCTTGTCTAAGCAAAACCTCCGCATTCCCCATTCAAGAAAATACCTTTTCTATCTTTGAACATGTCTTTTAGCCCTGTTTCCGAAGTAGTGTAACGTAGAATAGTGGTCTTATGGTTTTAGTTCTAACCCTAGAATTTACTTGGTTGTCTAGCCAACCAGGAACGGTATGCATGGTTAAAGGACAGCTGCCCCTCAACCATGCATATCATTACACAGAATAAAAACTATTATTTATACAATTTGTATTTTGTTAAGTCTATCTGCGAAATAGTCTAACGGGCAGACAATTTTCTTGGTAGCTGTTCTTCAACCGTGGCACCATAATTTCATGCATTTTTTTCTCATCTAAAAGAACAATACTGGCTGGAATTTCATTCACTCAACCCATACTACATGCAGTAGTTTTAATTTAGCATGCTATCATCATACTAGCTAACTTAATTGTTTCACTTTCTCATTCGTGATGCTGGGAACCCTCTTTTTATGTCACATAAGAATGACGTTCGCCTATCTGTCCTAATTGTAGGACAGAAAGTTGGCGATTCCATTTTTCCTCGCATACTGCCCGAAAACAATCCACCAATAAGCTTTCTCTACAAAAAGGACCATCTCTAACTCATTTGAACTCTGCATTCCGGAATACCCGGGCTCCAACCACTGGGCCTTAGGTAAAACGCGCTGAAATCAGACCACGGGCTGTCGTTCTGTTGACTGTCATTTGAAATATTAAAAATATATCTACATATTTATATTGTTTGTGGAATAAGAACAGAATGCTACGAGGTTACAAATTGAATTTACTACTGAGGGCCCGCTCACACCTTCAGTTAGACTTGACGATGTTTCTATTCAAGCACACATGCCTGATACTAGGCTTTTAAGTCTTTCTTCAAACTCTGCAAAGTGAGAATGTCATGAGCTAGACTCTTAAGGCCTTAAAATAGGTATCGTCGTTTCATTTCCTGTGAGCAACAAACTTTCCGACTGTTTTATTACACTCATCGTGGACAGCGTTGACGCATTAACCGCCAACCCTCCTGCTACCTTCAAAATCTACCCGCCATCTTCCTTTGCCTAATATGTCTGTATGATAATAGTATGGTGCTCATTGATTCGGTAACCGAACCTGTTTATCCCTTCGGTACCATCTCATATGTCGTTATATCGATGTATATGGTCTAGAACTTATTTGATTTTCAGATATTCCTAAACGCCATGGCTTAATTGATTGTTTTATAGCATCCATCAGTGCCTAGGCTTGTTAGCATTTTAAGCTGTTTTTCTTGTCTCTTAGGGCAGATGGGTGACGAGCGCAGGTTCCTTCTTGACTCACTTGACGTCATGCTTTCGGAACTGCTGCACTACGTTCGTGGTCAGCTGACGCTTTTTGAAAAGGAAATCCAACTGGGGGATACACCCGTCTCCGTCAGTGCGCCGCTGCGCAGTCCACTTTGGTCACGTCTCCTTCAACTTCTGCCTGTTGTACAGTGTTGAGGAGTCGGAGTAACGAATTAACCTCTCACAATTCCAAAATTTCCCCGCAAGGTCCGGTCTGTGGTTGTTCAGCCTGCCGGCAGTCTGTCAATTCCCCTTCAACTCGCTACGGTTCTTTAACCAAGACTTGTAGTTGCTATGTTATATCACCTGTCGCGGAGAAGTAAGTTTGCCCCTCCAAGGCCCCTATTTACCACATGTTTACCTTGCCTAGACTTCGTAGTAATAGCAGGCAGTTGATAGTTCTATCTTTCGTCTTATATTCCGCAAATTGTTGCGGCAAATTGCATGCTTTGTCGCCAGCGTTTCATCGCATTCTCGCTCTTATCCGACCATCATTTTAGAGGCCACAAACTGTCAGTTTTTTTATCTCTTCTTGACCTTAACCAACTTGCCGGAATTTTAGAGCTGGCATCCCTGCTTAACCCTGAAAACCAACTTTTCCCACTTTAGGGTCACATACCACCGTATCGCATAGTTTTCTGTGTTATATGCACTGTCGGTTATGGCAGCTAAATACAATGGATGATCGTGCATGTGAATTCCAGACCGTCTAGTAGACTGTAAGATACCACCCGTCAACTGAAATTGAGCGTCTGTGGATTGGTGGCTTTAGCCGAACTTCGGGAAACTTGTTAAACGTATTTGGGTCGTTAGCAATTTTCATTATTTTTCTACAGAAGCTCGACCTTATGGTTCCTCTGTCCACTGGGTGGTTACCTGACCCGTTTTCCCGCACTCAGAACTTCCAATGTCTTCGAGTTTTACGTAGGCTAATCGGCGTTTAAAGAATAATCCCTGATGCTCGTATCTGTTTAATGTTAGATAACTGATCCTTTCTAGCCAATTCGATAGGTTAACCGGATAACAGGACCTGGTCTTCCGCACACTGACCTATAAGTATCATTTTTGCAATTCAGTGACGGCCTTCTGCCATGTTTCATTATACTCGTAAGTCCTTTCATTCATAATATGTCAGCATTTACACGCAATCGAGTATCAGGAAGATATATGTTTTGGCATTTTGTCTGCAGCGCTGTATGTCATCGCAGGATTTACCATTCCAATGCATCCTACCTTTCGGCAACTGCAACGGCCCATTGTTCTTGTTTTTCGTCGCATTCCTCGGCGTTTTCTACTCAGAGACCACAATCATGCCGAGTCGCCAAAGGTGATTCCTCCTCCGGCGTTGGCAGTTGCTGTCGGCACCGGCACTGCTCTCATCGTCGGTCTGAGGGTCAGTGCAGTTGCCTATCAACGCAGTCCTATTATTCGTCTTCTTGTAGTTGCCCGTACGCAGCATCGCCTAGATAAGACCGCTTGTCCTCTTCCCTCCCCATTCCAACCTCATCTACCTCCTTCGTCTTTAAGGCGTTTTGCTAATAAATGCTTGCATTTTTACGGCTTCTCTTATCGCTAGTTGCACTCGGTCCCTGTCATGACTAGGTAAAGGGTCTATTGGAAGATGCTTTATCAAACGATCGTTTTCGGTAATAACTTACCAGCCCATTCTAGGCACAACTCAGTCGTATATAAGACCTATTTTGCTATGGCCGAGCGCTTTATCACTCTTTTAACTAGAATGGCCCATTAACATATATATTCCGACGTTTGACTTCTTATGCGTGACAGGGATTTGTTGGAAGCATTCGTTCGCCAAAGCGTCTTTTGATCGTCAAGACGGTGTCATCGTGGTACTCCCCCCCCCCGCTTAGTATAGGTTAACTGTTTAGGGTTTTACTTTCCTCGTATGACAACAGCGAGTAAAAGAAGCTTCGTTCACCCCAACTAAGAGGATTCCGTTTGCTTCCAGCTTGACTTTTTACATCAGTCTAAGCAGCGAGTTACCTGTGAACTAGGGGCTTTCGACGCCCACCTCTATTCCTGCTCTGGGCGACATCTAAATGCGTTTTACGACAATACCTTGTAGCTCAATTTGATGCCCTCTTGAACGAAACTAAGTTTGTTTGGTTGAACACGAACACGAGTGCAGTCAACAGTCCCCATATGTCTTTTGCGTCATCCTTGTTTCAGAAATGTATCGGGCGGAACAATTATGACAGTTCGACCGTAATCTTCACCAGGTAGTGTTTCGTAGTTTTAATATTCGGCTGGGTAGATGCGTAATTGTTGATGAATCTATGGCTTCAAGTATGTTTTATTTGGGGGGGTGTATTTGGGTGTTTATGCTACTGATTTAATAGGAGGGGGGAGGGGAAGAGTACAGTCACTGAAGATGAATAGAGTCTAGTTGGACTTCGAGTAGAGTGGAAAAGTTCGGCGGTAAAACTTTTGGAACTCGTGAAAAGGCTTGAGGGATAACCGTGATCAGTGGTTGGTTAGCTCGGTCTAGTTTAGTGGACTGAGGCCCAGCACTCTTAGATGTCGGGGTCATCTGAACTGTTATGTTCAGACTGTTTCAAGAGGTAGAAGTAGTTGTGCGTGTGGGTGGACAGAGGTGTCCAGTCGGGATGCTTCTGTTTGAGCGACGCACTCACGTGCATACAGGTGTGAAAAGACTGACCAAAACTTGGTAATGGTTTGAAGGCGTCCTACATATCCATTGTGTTGACGGTGAATGCGTGGTCAGTTCAAAATGGTATTCCGACGGACGTTCAACTGCCTTTGAAAGACAATTCCTGGAGCACTACTTACCGATCATCCCAATGTGCAGATTCTTAGCGTTACAAAACGGAGGCAGACCTCATTCAGAGTGAGACCACCTTTCATACAACACTTCCCTTAAAGTCGGCATGTCGGATACTTAAGTTGTGCAAGACTAAGAGTATCCATGAGTGGCCGTTGGTTTTTTATGGACACAAGCCCAAGATAGGATGATGCGGTCAGACTTAGTATACATCTCTACTATTGGATTACCACTGTTCCGTTGCTGCTTATGAGAGGTAAAGATGGATCTTTAAGGCCTGATTTCCACCCTGCAACCAAGCAGAATCCGGGAAACAACATTCCTGTGTGCCTTTAACGATTACCCATTCCCCGGAAGACTGTGAACCGATGACTGATTTGATGGGGCTTTGAGCCCGATGGCAACGTTCACCCCGACGCCAATATCGGATCTTTGATTGGGGTTGATCTTAATTACGCCAAAATTGCCCCTTCCAGTTCGTCTTGTCTTTATTTTGAGTGGAAATCATTGTTGCAGCAGTGTGATCAGTACATGTGACATGGGTAATTTTTTGTCATTATCCTATCTCCATGATGTGTTTATTTACTTCTGATGTGCTGTATGAGGGCCAGGTTGTGTTTGTGTGCGTGTGGTATGCGTAAACGGGTTCTCAAGCTCTGTCAGCCATTGCGCGATCGCTGAGCATCAGTCGACATAGCGAAAATCGTCATCTTAAAGATGACAGTGGTAAGAATACTCAACCTGATTTTCCACCAGCAAAATAAACTTCAGCTGGGCCTTACGGCCGGGAGGATTCGGCCCCGGCTAACCTTATGCCGTCCTGCATTATCCAAGCTGAACAGAGAACTTGGAAAGATTTAACTCAGCGCAAGACAAGCAGTATACCAGGTGATCCCGAACTCGGTAAAATGGAAAACAATGAGGAAGAAAAGCCTTGTGTAACGCGGGGGCAGTTGAACAATAGTAGCTAGAGATTGAGGGTGAGCAAATCAAATTTCGCCTGCAGGTCAGCAGGTAAGATGGTTTGTTGACGCAGACTTTTGTGTGTTGGTTATTTGACAGCCGGCAACTTCACGTTCCCGTATACCAAATATGGGATTATGCAGACTACCGACACTCACTTCTTCTGTGAGATAGTACAAATACTAGTGCTAGGCAAAACCATTATCACCCGAAAAAGTGACAGCCAACTTCGCACAGATGCATTTATATGTACCCATAAACATACTAATAGCTATGTATCAGCAGTATTTATTTTTGGTTTTTTTATAGTTAGCAAAAATACGTTCCTGAAAGTACTAAGTATCTGATTGTACAGACTTCTGAAACCCTCTTGTCCTTTGATCTTCTCACTACATACTCACGGCACCCATTGGTATGAACTCTAAAACGACCCTTAACCGAACGGTATGCTGACAAGAACAGCCTGAAGACCCAACATGTCATGAGACCAGCTCTTCTTTCAATGAGCCGGACCTGCGGACACGTTATTGGACCACCACCCTAATGTGATTGCAAAAGTCGCTCTCTCACTCGGGAAACACTGGGCCAATGCCGAGTACGCACCACACTTCCGTGCTATACACGTCGATTATTCCTTAGTGACCTTCAAATAGAATACCTCGGTAACTTCCTGGCCTCGCTGAACACCAATGTCCCTGTCACCTCGGAGGCGAAGAATCACGTCTTCTGGGATAAATTACAAATAATAACGCTAGGGAAAACCATAATCATACGAAAAAGTGAGAACCAAGTCAACACAGATGCATTTATATACACATAACATGCTAATAACTATGAGCTAGTAGTATTAATGTTTATAAAATAACCCATGTCTAAGTGACATCGTGGTTGCTAGTGGACATTTTTGACGGACTTATTTACGGCAGCAGCCACAAGGACTGATTAACTATCTAAAAGAATAACGAATATTGTAGAAATCCAGCACCAGACAAAATGCACAATATGCATCAGAAATCCCCTAGCACCTAGCGAGTCTGTACAAGGTTGCCGACACGTAATCAGCACTACTTTACATTTCCAAATAAGACGATGCGGTTTTGCCATGAGATTAATGGTTTTAAACTTGAAAGCCTTCGCGCAAATTAGGAGCGGACACAACAGTTGGGTTCTGATTTATTTAATGCGGTTCCTTCAAACATTCAAACGAACGCAAAATGTCTATCTTCAAAACTATTCCACACCAGAAAAGACACTGGAAAGCAAGGGGGCACATAGATGACGCAAATCTCTCAAAACTTGGAGCAGCCTGCTGAATTTGGCTAGCGCTTGAATCTGCGTGTTTGAGTCGGCCGGCCTTTCACCACGCCTTGTTCCACCTCCGTCCTCATTGGTCGCGGAGATTATTGAGGGCCCGATTGCTCTACGCCCTGGCGGTCTCCTGTCAAGAGGGTTCTTAAAACCAGATAGGGGCAGGCAAATTAATGTGGTGGTTGACTGAGCGGTCGGTAGATATCCAGGCTTCTTTTATCTGCCTTGATGTTTGATCCTCGCTTCGGCTCACGATTTCAATGGCATCCAAGTTGACGACGTGGTCCCCTCTGCGCGGCATGGGTTGCCACCTCTGACTTTGGGTCCAACATTCGTACAGCCAACTGATGATCGTGCATCCGCGTTTGCAGATGTCGGCCGATTTCTCAAACATAGTTGCGCATCCCGCAGCAACACTGAAGTCGTTAGACATCCTCTCAGTGTGGGCGTCGATAGTGACACAAGCTACGGCGTGATGCGGGTCCTACTCAACCAGACAGGGCGCCCAACAGGCACAAGGCAAGGAGTGGCATATAATGGGAGGTGCAAGCATGACTCTCCAGTCTCTCGAGTTAGGTAGATGAAACAACTACCTGAAACGTCAGGCACTAGATAAACATCTCCCATTGAATGCCTCTTCTTCCATGCGAATCAAAGATATTCCTTTCAAAGCTTTGGTAGTACTTGTGCTGGGAGTGCGATGAAGCACCGTTACATTCACAATACACACTACTTTGGGTTCAGTTAGAGTAAAAATATTACTTACTGGTTGGCTTCGGCTGAAACAATCAAGTGTCTATTTAAAACTTAGGGCTAGGATTACCTAGTCTAGTTCCAGAGGATAACCCCTTACATAAGAATTTTTGAGTAACCAAATCAGAAGTTTAATACTGATGTTTGGACTCATATCAGAAACCACAGAGAATATGGAAGAGGCTCTGTAAAATTCAACCAATGAAAGCGAGGATGGCAAGTATCCTGCGAACGGCTCTGTCGTGATCCACGCATAGAAACTACTGATCATATGGCAATGTCAAGATGACTGCAGGCGAACGTGTACGCAGCGACTGACAAAGATGGACCATTTGTCTACACGTGCTACACACCAGCTGAATCCTTCCTGTACTCGTGAGCCAGGATTTATTCATGGGTGCACCGCATCATCCACTCACAACAAGAGATATTAGTTGCACTTGTAACTTCACTTGTGTGTAAGAGAGGGAGAAAGAGAGAGAGATAGAGACAGAGAACCAGTCATTCCTCCATTCGGAAGTTTTAAAGCTCAAACCAGATTTTTAAAATTCAGACTTAGGTTCAGTAAAACCTGTGTTCGTGCAGGGATGGTCGACCATACCAATCTCTCTTGCCTGTGTCAGTACTCCCATGACAGCATATGTCACTGGTCCCAGGCATAGCAGCACATGCATGCTTCGTAACCAAAGCAGTGGGTGCCCACCTGCCATAGAATCCTTGACGAGCACTATCGACCCAAAGCTGCCTTCCATCTCGCATACACCAGTGGGCACTTCGAGTACAGTCGGTCGGGCGCGAGATCCACTACAGTGATCAACGTGGCGTCAAGCCACAGTCCGGTTCATAATGGCTAATGCCAGCTCGGCCAGCGCTGGCGGACTAAGGCCTGTCGTCATTTTTACATCTAGCGCAACATCAATGCAGTCTGCATATTGGCGCCATTCCGATGCAGAAGACCGGCAACTACCGGAAATATATCAGAATGCGTACAAAGAGCAAAAAGCCCTTGGAATAAACAGCGAATATGCTGGGATTGTTTTCTATGTGGCTTGAGATTAAGTATGCGGTTGAATTTTAATTAACAGGAGGCTATGAGTGTTGTTAATCCGTGTTGCAAATTGACTCAGTAAATATTTGCCCAAGTAGCATGTCCTCTCCGATAAATAGGGAAGACAAAATGGTTGGAAATGCGCTTTTGAGTAAAATAAAGTTTTTTCCCTTACTTTACCTCTTAGTTCCGCCTTCTGGCATACTCTTAGAGTACATTGGGCTATCAGCGCTTTGTCGTTTTGCCGGCAATGCGTTCTCATCAGCAAGAACTCACTGGATATTTGGACAGGTAGATCAGTCCCGCTCGTCGAAATCTCGCTGCATGCACAGAGTGGAGGAGACACCGGTGGCGTCATCGGGAGTCTGCAGGATCTTATTCTGCGAAAAATGCTTTCGATGGTGAAGAAATGTAGAGAATAAATGCTTAGTTAGGGAAACAATATAACCCAATAAATTGATATTTGTCCCTATCACGCAAATGTGGCTCTGTTTTGATGCTTATAAAAATGCTGATGACTTTTCCTTAGTACTTTTTATTTTTGTGATCAAAGAGCTGTCGAAATAACATCACGGTAGCCATGGTACTCCATAGACTTGCTCTACTAATAACGGGTGCATATTTTTGATGGACTTACTCAAGACCACAGCCCAAAAACAAAACTACAACAATATGCTTACTGGATAAAAGAATAAACCGAATAAGAGAAAATCAGCACCGGATCCTATGCACAATATGCGTCAGAATCGCACTAGCACAGAATAAGTTTATGAAAGATTCAGGACACAACAGGCATTCATTTTTATGAGGAATGGGCGCACACCAATATATTGGCTTCTCGAAGCAAACGTGCTCCATATGGGTGGCCTAGCTCACGACCAGGCTGAAGTCAGCTAACGTATAATGGCATAGAGGAGGGACGACAGAAAATGCGGGTAGAGGGATACTGAACTGTCTCGGAGTTATTCTGCCTCCATTCAGCACAGAAAAACAACGAAAGACGTTTCTTGGAGTTCAGATAGCATGTGCACTAGGGGGTGTGTTGAAACATTTACGTACAGAGTACATATGAGCAAAAAGGTAATTTTCTCGCTAAGCTTGGTAAATTCAAGCTAATTTTGTGATAACACTTGGACTGGATTTACCAAGTCTGCTTACGGAAACTTTATTCTATGAGAAAAATTAATTTGCAACTAAACTATCATCTACAAATTTCGGTCGGTAACGGCAGTATGCAGGGACATCCGAAAATTCAACCGGCTGTCAAAATCGACGAGGTCAAGCACCGTCTCCAGGACGGCTCAGCTGTGGCAAGTGAGTGAGTGCGTCTATAGCAGCAGCTTGAGTTCTTAGGGAGACTCTAGAGGCTATGACCTCCTGGCCAGCTCCCGTAGAAGGAGAGAATAAGTGGGATGCCAGTTAGACGGATAGTGTATTCTTTACAGAACTATCGGTTGGAAAAAGTTGGCAGTTAGACGAGTGTACGTCCGCCACCACGAACGCGGCGTCCCAAATGTGAGACCGGGCGGAGTCGGCACAACGAGGTCATGTGTGGGTCAGCCTTGAAGATGATTGGCCTTCGGTGGTGCGCCCGTGCATGTGGTCAATATGGGTTCAACCTTGCAACACGCAAAAGGAGTCGGGCTACTATATTTCTATAGCGATAGAGGATAATGCAGAATCCACCTCACCGATCCTACTACAGTGTCAGAACCACTGTGGAAATACGTGTAGGCAGTGGCTGAAAAAGTTAAACTGTCCACCTTTGTATGGCAAGCACAACCACATTAACCAGGTTTGTTTTATCGAACTACCGGACCTCGAACAAGTACGAGTGGCATTAAGGTCACAATCAAAAGTATTATTTGCACCTGAACACTCAGTTTTGGGAAGAACCAGTAATCCTGAATAATATAGTGGCTGGATTTGGAAAATACACTGCAGAGTTGGAGAAAGAGCGTGGTGCACGTCAGCTAAATTTAGTTTGACCACAAGACTTCAGTATTTGGATATGCTGGCCAGTGTGTGACTTATTTAATGACATATAAACATGCTAACAGCTTTTTAATAGTAGTAATCATTATTATAATTTAAGCGTCGCCTAAAAAGCACTAAAACGCCTTACGGGAAGGAAATTAATATCAGAAGTTCTTGCTAAATCCTTAAAACAGGAAGAACCCACCATTGCAAAAATATATGGTCTTCCAAAAATTCACAAAACTGGTATTCCACTGCGACCGATAGTCTCTTTAATCGGTGCACCGAATTATAAAATTTCAAAGTGGCTTTTTCACCAGCTATATCCACTTACAAAGAAATCTGAATACTCCATTGAAGATTCAAAACGTTTTCTAGAAAAATTAAAGAAATCACAGTTACATCTGACGAGGTAATGGTTTCATTCGATGTGGTCTCGCTCTTCACCTCGATCCCCCTTGATTTAGCGAGATCATGCACCGAAGAACTACTCCACGCCTACGTCACTGATGTACCTGCCGATGCATTACTCCAACTCCTAGACCTTTGTCTAGAAACCAATTTTTCCTTCTCCGGCCAATGCTATCAACAACTTAAAGGAGCCCCTATGGGGTCACCCATATCCGGCTTCCTGGCTGAAGCTGTAATGCAGAAGTTGGAATCAATAGCTCTCCCTGGTGTAAAACCAAAATTGTGGTTGCGATACGTTGATGATACATTTGTCATCGTCAAGAAAGAACTATTAGATCCGCTCCACAAAATTCTAAACTCAAAATTTCCAGGAATTGAATTTACGTTCGAGACGGAAGCTGATGGACAACTCCCATTTTTGGATGTCCTCGTACATCGGAAAACTGATGGATCACTCCACACCTCAGTTTACCGCAAAGAAACATATTCTGAGGTCATCCTACACTTTGAGAGTAATCATCCTATCTCTCACAAAAGAAGTTCTGTCTACAGTCTCCTAAATCGAGCCAAAACACACTGCTCTGATGAAGAAAGTTATCGAGCAGAAAATGAAATACCTATTTAACTTGTTCTCTAAAAAATGGATACCCCCGTGACTTCGTGTATCGATGTCTAAAACAACAAGAATCCAAAGAGAAAGGTGTTTCAAACACCACGGCCACCCAGGCACCCAAAACAATGACCTGGCGAACTCTCCCATACATTAAAAATGTATCTGAGCTTGTCGAAAGACAGCTTAAAAACACCAGATACAAGTAGCACACCACCCTACATCTACTTTACGCTCACAGCTTGTACACCCTAAGGACAGGGTTAGCTACCTTGATAAAAAGGTGTTGTCTACAAAATTCCATGTTCCAGTTGTAATGCCGTTTATTGTGGCCAAACTGGGAAATCAGTCTCAACCCGCCTACACGAACATCAGTTGGCGGTTAGAAGACGAGACCATTTATCCCAAGTGGCTATGCATACACTGGACACCGGACATAAATTTGCATGGGAGAAAACACGGATTGTTGGCATCTGCCCAATCAGAAAAGGCCGTGAATTCCTGGAAGCAATGCACTCAGATGAGGCATGCATCAACCGGCATATCGATTTGGATGCCACATACAAAATCGTTAAAGAAAAATTCAAACGCGCACAACCAATCACGACGGGATGACGAAATACACTGAAAGCCTATTGGTTCGGATTTTGGGCAATCTCAGAATCCTTTGTTTAACACGGTTAATTGATTAATTGTTCCTGTACACTGCCTGTAGTCTGACGACGAGCTGGGGGACCAGTCTCGAAAATTTACGCATTAAAGTTTCTATTTTTTCCCAAAGAATTTCGTCTTTTCTATTGAATATCTTGGGATGCCTGTTTTTCAATACATACATACATACATACATACATACATATATATATATATATATATATATATATATATATATATATATATATATATATATATATATATTCAAACAGGAATAGGCGCACACCGATCTAGTGGCTTCCCGAAGCAAACAAGCTCCGTATGGGTGGCAAAAGGTCACGAACAGGCAACCAATTACCAGGCCGAAGTCGGCCAAGTTATAATGCAGAGGAGACACGACAGAGAATAAGGGTAGATTGATACAGTCTGTTTCGGGCTTATTATGCCTTCCTTCAGCCAATCATAACCCTGACTACCAGCTGGGACTGGAAACACAAACATGCACTCGAGTGCATACTCGAGTGCATGTTTTGTTCAGTAGGCATAATTAGTCAGATAATCAGACTGAAACAAATCCAAACCCTATCTCTCATGCTCTCTGCAATATCTATATATATATATATATATATATATACGAGTTCAGTACCAGGTCACACAACAATTTGCGCCAGAAATTCCTTAGCACTTGGGAAGTCCATACTAGTAGACAGTAGACCGTAAGTTTAGTCTTACATATCCGAACATGCGGGTTTTCCGTAAAATGTATTGTCTTCAACTTGGAGGTCCGGACGAGACTTGATACTGGGCGTGAATGGCTAATTTTTGCTACTTGCACCCAGATCAATCCATGAAATTCATACCATTTTTTATTTTGAAAACTTTGCCTTCATATAGAAGATGGCTTAGGGAGCGTTGCACGTCTGAAATTTTATTTAGTGTGATTAAACAAAATGTTACGTACAAAATCCACGCAAATGTTTTTTGAACAGGTGCCAAACTTCTGAGTTTCAAAAGACAACTTGGCGAGCATACGCGCTGCTTTCGATAACTTCTCTTCAGGCCAGTACAGTTATAGGGAAACGTTGGAACGCAGTAGAAATTTAAAACATGAAATCGATCATGTTCGTCCATTTGTGTGGGTTATCTGAGGAATGTGCATAGGGTAAGGGTGATAAGAGACAATTTGATAGGCGGCAGTGAGTGTTTGGTAGAGCCGTTCTAGGAGAAGGGGGAGGACAGAGATGGCGCGGGGGATACATACAGTTAAGCGGCCGTTGGCCAAGCTAAGCGCGGAGCTTGTACGAGGTTCTTTCGTGCGCACAAGACCGTCTTCTTCAACCTAATGGCAGTCGCTTCTGCTGCTGCTAGTAGACGTTGACCCAGTGGCTTGGGGTGGTTTGGTGGGACCTTATAAATTACACGGAAAGCTTCGCTGGGGTCCACACTATGCCCGGTGTCAACAAGATGTGCAAGGATGGCGCTTATCCAAAAGAATAAAAGAACACATCTCAGCATGGCTGAGCAAAGGGGAAGTCAAGAGCATAAAAAGCGCCATCCTTGCACATCTTGTTGACAGCGGGCATAGTGTGGACCCCAGCGAAGCTTTCCGTGTAATTTATAAGGTCCCACCAAACCACCCCAAGCCACTGGGTCAACGTCTACTAGCAGCAGCAGAAGCGACTGCCATTAGGTTGAAGAAGACGGTCTTGTGCGCACGAAAGAACCTCGTACAAGCTCCGCGCTTAGCTTGGCCAACGGCCGCTTAACTGTATGTATCCCCCGCGCCATCTCTGTCCTCCCCCTTCTCCTAGAACGGCTCTACCAAACACTCACTGCCGCCTATCAAATTGTCTCTTATCACCCTTACCCTATGCACATTCCTCAGATAACCCACACGAATGGACGAACATGATCGATTTCATGTTTTAAATTTCTACTGCGTTCCAACGTTTCCCTATAACTGTACTGGCCTGAAGAGAAGTTATCGAAAGCAGCGCGTATGCTCGCCAAGTTGTCTTTTGAATCGTTTAATGGGAATTTTTGCAACTTTAAAGCATTCTGAATTTCAGTTCAGTTCAGTTCAGTTTTATTAAGGGAAATATAGGCAAAGCCTTTGAGCTCCCTATTGATTTCAATGATACTGCAAATTAAAAAAGCTGACATATAATGGACGTTGGACAAAGGGTTATCTCCCCGTCACACTACAGAGCATGGGACGAAACAATTATAAAATAATATTATTCAAAATTAGGGAGTAGTATGTTATATGACGCGAAATTTGTGGATGGGAATATGTTTCAGGAAATGTGTTAGGTTCGGATGTCGTGGTGGTACTTATGACTGTACTGGTCAAACTTCCGCTTAAAAGTGTCAACGGATGGGACATGATTACGTCGGCCGGCAGAGCATTCCAGGCCTTAATCACTCTGTTGGAGAAGAAGAACCTTCTTGTGTCGAGTCTTGCACCTTTCACACGTAGTTTAATGGGATGTCCTCGCAAAGTAGTGGTAGTAGCCAGCTCAAAGAAGTCGCCAGATGCAAGGCAACAATCCTGAAGCCGCAGCATTCGAAAGGCTTGCATTAAGTCGCCGCGTAGCTGTCTATAGTCCAGAGGAAACAGATCAAGGTTAGACAATCCTGTCTCGTAAGGCAGGCAGCTTTGACCTTGAACAAGCTTGGTTGCACGTCTTTGGACCTTCTCAAGGGTGTTGTGGTCTTTGACAGACCACGGTCTCCAGGCTTGTATGGCAAATTCCAATTTGGCTGATGTCAACTTAAATGTGCATAAAAAAAGACTTGGAGGTAGACGTAACATGTCTATGTAACAAGCAGAGGTATTCGGAAGTTCAGCTGTCAAAGTCAAGAAAGTCCATTACCGTCCTGATAATGGTGCAGTCATAAGGTGCTAGTGAATTTGTCCATAGTGGTACAGACTCGCGCCGCATCTATCTCACTAATTTCCCACTCCTATCATATCCCAATACCAATATCACTGTAGGCGCAGGCGTGGGCAGTGTCTGTCAAAGCTAGAAGGCTCGTCTATGTGTGTCATACAACACGTGGCTCGTAGCTTCATATGTAACAGGATCGATTCAAGGAGATATCGGATCTCGCACGAGCCCAAGTGCGCTCAGGTGTGCGTGT
Organism: Schistocephalus solidus; assembly: GCA_017591395.1. Lineage (NCBI taxonomy): Eukaryota > Metazoa > Platyhelminthes > Cestoda > Diphyllobothriidea > Diphyllobothriidae > Schistocephalus > Schistocephalus solidus. The sequence continues at coordinate 93,267 of WEDG01009067.1, read as the reverse complement.
GGATGAAACATCCGTTACTTTTTGTTAAAATGCATCTGAAACCTGCATTTAGCAAGGAAATTTGTGTGAGCTACCGCAGTTTTGCACAAAAGTCTTGTCTTTTCGCTTGCATCGGCAACTGTCAATTTGGCACATCGAAATTATACCCAGTCCTGGTGGAGGCTAAGTAGTTAAAGGGACAGGAAATATAGGGTATATTATTCGTTCGCGAAGTTAAATTGTTGTGTGTACCGAAAATGATTTGAGGGTGGAAAACTTGCCGCCATCGTAAGCCTTCCTCAATCGAGGAGAACATAGTCGTTGTTACCCGGCAAGCGTATCAATCTGACTGGCCCTTATTTCCAGAGCTTCATGTCATTTGTAATCGGTTTTCCTGACAACAATTGACGGTACAAGCTAAGAAATTCCGTATATCAAGAGGTGGGTGGGTACTGGAGATTTGGACGGGCAGCTCAGCCTGGCTCATCGTATTCTTGTTGCCTATGCAACCCAACACACTGATGCTGACATCGAGAGTCTGCAGGATGCAAACCTACGATAAATGAATCAGATTGTGAATGAGTAAAAGAATAAATGTTTTACAAGTGGAGCATTTTCCCTCAAGAATGCCAAACGTGTTTAACCCACGATGATTTATTTTACGTTTATATATATGCTAATTATGTTTTGTTAGTAGTATTCATTTATGGTATAAACGTTAACCGAATCGTATCGGGTTATTTACGTCCCTCATTTCCAGGGCCTTATGATTCGTAATCGGCGTTCCTGACAATGATTGGAAGTACAAGCTAATCAATTCCATATCTGAAGAGGTGGGTGGGTGCACAAGGGGACGAGTGAGTCTTGTAACCAATCGGTGAGCGTCTACCCAACACTCATCGTGCTTTGTTTCGCTCGTGTTAGTGAAACAGGATAGGTCGGAAAAGTGCAGTGAAATCGAGACTTCACAGTTCCTTCTCACTGTTACCAAAAGCACACACAGGTCAACAATAATGATCCTCAAAACCTGCAGACTAAGGCTATCCGCAAAGTCATTACTTCTTTCCATATTGCCCTGTGATCTTTGTAATTTCTCCTTTCAATGGTAGTTCATTCTTCCCTCCGTGCACTGATCAGGACAAAATGTCTGCTCTCCATTCCTTTAACACAAATATTGCGCTATCTAAGCTTCTGTTTTGTTTATTTTTCCGTATTCTGCACAGTACTGCTATGCTGCATAACTACTTCTCTTCCGAGAGTTCGTCCGTCGATTTTGACGAGTTCCATTCTATGCTCCACGGCATGACGGCGCAGGGACTATGACTTGTGCGCTAATTATTTTTGACTGATAGTAGATTTGCACTGCATTTACCACAGTTGCTCTTTCCTCACCCACCTGTCAAGACAGAGTCAAGAAGACCAGAGGCAGGATAGGGTGCTGGTGGCTGGCACTGCGGGAGCCTGCACCGACGCGTGCCAACACACAGCCAACATGTTTGGCATTTGTTATGGGCTTGCATCACGAATAACCTCTGTGATGCCCCAATCTAACCCCTCTCCCTGTTGGTCCAGCGCATCTACCACGCGGCCCGTCTAGGGGGGCACATATCTAGTAACGGCCGACTTTCAAGCCTTTTGACACTGGCCTGTTAGCTGTCGGAAGTGGAGGTCAAGTCGGTTTTGAAAGAGGTGAACTTGGCAAGTTGGATCTTCAGTTCTATCGAATTTCCGATGAGGCCCATGGGGTGCTCTAAAGTAACTGACACAAACAGATTTTTTCCTGTCAATTCACAATCCTATCTGTTTTTAGCTGGCCCGAAGAATTGGTTAACTCACTTCTGTCGCAACTTATAGTGAATGGAATCTTTGCAGGCATCTATAGAATATGAAATACGGTGAGCCGATGTCACTTATAGCCGTGTACTGTGGGCAGGCGATAAATGCGGTCTTTCAGATGTTCAGCAAGCAGCATATTTCCAACATTTGGATTCATTGCCGCACTGGCGCGGTTGCAGGACTGAACTGCAAGAATCCAAGGCAAGAACGAATATATGCAAGCCCACTCAGAGTACAGAGGATAGGTCAGCGTGTAATACGCGACCGTATTACATGTCAACCAAACCCTAACTCTATCCACGGTGTTCTTATTTGGTTAGAATTTGCTGCCGGGTGGGTAGCGTCACACAACATTTTGCAACATGCACATGTGTCGGGGCAACAAACTGTTGAGGGACCCTTCTAACCCATCAGCGAATTTCAACCCTAAAGAACACAGTGGACAAAGTTACGGTTAGGTTAGCGCTCTACCTTCAATCATTTAGCCACCCATTACCACCGTTACTGTTTTACTCGATAACCTGTCCTTTTTACCCTGAGTTCGTTCGCATATTACGTTCTTGTCCTTAGTTTTCCCGCTATTATTGTAGACTTGCGTCTTGTACACCTGGAGCCAGAAAATCCGTCGTGTACCATATGAACATGATATGTGTCCCAAATCAGGGAATAAAACGGATAGGTCAGCAAGTAATACGGGACTGGTTGTAATAGGATTTTTATGGATGGGGCTAAATGAGGAAAAAGAGAGTGCCAACCTAGTCCTAACCCTATCCGCTGCTTTCGTTAGGGTAAGCATTGTTTGCCGGGGTATTAGGGTATCACAATAGTTTTTTTTGCCCCGACAAACGTACGGATTGCGGGATCCGGCGACTTTACCTCACGCCGTCCAATATGCGTGATATCATTCCTAACTAACCTGACCAACTTTTATTCGGACCCTTGACGGGAGTAAGAATGAGGCCCGCGCTACGCCATCTTATGGTATCCAAGTCAAAATGGATGCGTTTTTAATCTACCGCGACGTCCTAATTTTCACCGCTTGGAAAGTTGTCATTTGACCTGATACCCCGGTCCTCCTACCGCCAAATAAATATCATGTGACCCGGCAACAAATTCTTACCCTAACGAGAACAAAGGATAGAGTTAGGGTTATATTGGTTTGCAGTATGATAGCGTATTACTCGCTAACTTATCCTTTTGTTGCCTGAGTTGGGTCGCGTATTATGTTCTTGTTGAAATTTTATGACCGAGACGTCAGTTGTGGCTCAAATAAGCGATAGCTGATCGATGCGATCGAAAGCCACTATACTTAATCGCTCGGGCAGAAGTTTGTGTTGGCAATCCTATTCTCTTCGGGGATTCAAACTCTGATTTCGAACAGTTCACGCGGGCTCTTTAATAACCATCATGAGACTATCCAAAGTAAGACATGTAGTTGGCCTGTAGTACGGTCGCATATTACACGCTGACCGATCCTTTATTGTCCGAGTTGGGTCGAATATTACGCTCTTGTCGAGTTTCCCAACAGTTCTCGGATGCGCTGCATGTACCTGCTTTTTCATCATGTTCTGGGCTTTTTAAACGTCAGGTGGAAAAAGGTTGCGCTTTTCGTTGCCACTGTCTCGGCTGCTCCTTTTTTGCTCCCTAACATAAGCGGTCAAATTAGATATAATTGAGAGCGGCAGGTACACTTTTATCCAACCCAAAATTTTGACCGTCCTGCACGACGCTGTGTTTGAACTTTCTGAAAGCTTTTGGATCGGTTGTAGATGGCGGACGGAGGTAGTAAGGTTTGGCTTTTCCTAGTGGGTTTTCCACTAAGTCGGCTGGTGTTTGGGGCTGCTGGCAAACAACCGCATCATCTTTTTAAAAATTAGTTTATTTACACGTGCCCTGCTGTCGACGTGGGTGGTACGGGTTATCGTGCGAATAGCTGGGGCTGGACGGCAAACGGAGGAAGGCATTCTCGACAGATGAGCCTCGAGGTTACTTGGTCACCAGAACTGCGTGATGAGATTGCCCTCTCTATGCGAAGAGGCCTCTCCGCCGGCAGCGCGGCGCGAGCGTTACTGTCCTCGATGTCCACGGGACCCAGCCTTTTACAGCCATCCGGAGTTGGGGCCTGAGGGATTCGTGTCTGTGACGCGCAGGATTTGTTTATAGATGCGGAAGAGACACTCGCTTGTCCCCGACACGGCCTCGCAACTCTACTGACAATCTTCTTTACCAATCCCCCCCCCGACGCCTCCATCTTTGGGACTAACCCTTGACTGCTGTGGCTTCCACGGTCATGAGGATGCGCCCTCCCTCCCCCGCCCGGCCCCCGCCGGTAGCTGGCGCGTCCTGTCCGCACCGGTGTGACTCAATGGGGGGAGCAGGTGGAATGGAAGTGCGTTTCTACCGCCTCTCCCCACCCACCCCCATCAACCACCTTAGGGTGCATGGGCACAGGGCTTGCGAACGGTGGACAGTGTGATTACGGGGATATCAACAATGCTGATGGTGCTGGGCGGGCGAGCGGACGGAAGGGCCGGCATGGCGATTATTTCCACCCTGAGGCCTAAATTCTCGCAGGATGGGGTTGTTTAAACTTTCATTAGGTGGGGATGGAGAGAGTGAGAGAAATGTGGGACTGGTCGGCAATGCGTTCGCCACTTCCCACTCTTCGGTAACAGAAAATGGTATGGTAGGTGTGTTTGTGTGCGTGTGTGCCTGGCAGCATCTGCGATAAACAAAGGTGCCAGTTTCGCAGGTGGAAATGGGAGTCACCTGCCAGAGCGAGAGATTGTAGCTCCAACACCGGTCCCTACCCCCAGGAGGAAACTGGTGGAAAATAGGTTGCTAGCCTGCCACCTTCTCGGCCTAGATGGAGGTAAACTTCAATTGCGGGACCATGGAATGCGATTTTCCTTCCTGTTTGGCATTTAGCGGAGGTAGATGGAGGTAGGCGTTCGACCTCACACATATTGTAACGCAGCCTTCGTAAAACCAACGAAAGACGGACGCAAGTAGAGAGCCGTATTTGATACGGCATCAAGTAAATTTTATAATAATTAAAACATTTTATTATTAAGGTAAACTATGAGTGAAAAGAAAATTCACACAACCAAGAGAGCACAACATAATTACCGACAAAAGCAAAAGAGCCCGTAGCAACCATTTCTTGGTCTATTAGCTGCCAAAAGTCAAGACATGACCAATCACAGACATAAGCCATTCTGGTGATCAAAGAGTTCGAACCCAGACCCCAGACCATCTACGTGTTAAGTTTGGTTGGGTTGCCTGATGATAGCTTCTAGGCCAGAAACACTCATTATACTCGATCTCATATTCGCTAGCATTATTCCAACACCCTTGCTCGTTGCTATGCGACTGCCTGCGAGGACTCTAGGTTGCAGTCTACAAGCAGAATGTGTTTTAATGGATGAGGCCTCACTGTAGTCATAGGCATTGCGACTTTGATTGATCTGTGAGCCTCCTGGGACAAGGATAATGGTAGGGTCAGTAGTAGTAGAAGTATTAGTAGTAGTAGTAGTAGTAGTAGTAGTAGTAGTAGTACAAAATGTAGTAGTAGTAGTAGTAGTAGTAGTAGTGGTAGTAGTAGTAGTAGTAGTAGTAGTAGTAGTAGTAGTAGTAGTAGTAGTAGTAGTAGTAGTAGTAGTAGTAGTAGTAGTAGTAGTAGTAGTAGTAGTAGTAGTAGTAGTAGTAGTAGTATTAGTAGTAGTGGTGCTGGTGATGGCGGCTGCGGATCCAACCGAGTACCATTTTACTGTCAGCTGCTTCCTTCCATATTTGGGAAGTGTCATTAACAAAGGCCAGGGAGACTAGAAAACATTTCTGACTCGTCTACCATCGTTAGTCAGGCACATACATACTAGACGTAGCTTTGAGAGTATACACTTATAGACCTAGCAGATACAGAGTCACATAAAAACCCGTGTAGCGCACAATCTGCCCATCCCGCATCCCCCGAAGTTATACTGCGTTAAATACATGACAAATCTTAAAAAGAAGGCAGGGTTCGGTTTACAAATAAATATTTATTAGCTAAGAAGCAATTTATTTTATCGAAAACCACCAAATTAAAATTAAGACTTATGTCAACTCAAGCATTTACGGCCTAATATAACTGATAGTGGAGAGCGACAATATGATACAACGACAAAATAGTGAAAAACAATCAAAAAATATAATGTATTAGTGCTCGATTGATTATCCTTTTCCTATTAAACTTGCTAAGGGTCGAGAGGACATAGAGACTACTACGAGATTAAGCCCAAAGGAACAATAGGACGAGTGAGTCCCGTAACCGATCAGTGAGTGCCCATCTACCATTGTTTATATTCCCCATCGAAACCGACAGGACAACAATCTCGTGACACAATTGGTTAGAGCGATGGACTTATAATCACCGGGTCACGGGTTGGGTAGGGCTGGCTGACAACGGCTACTAAGCCAGAACTGGTCATTCCAGTCTTCCTTGTCTTTGTCTAACTACTAAGTTGTCTATGGTGGTTTGGTCTATACAATCCTTAGGCACAAAATCCACCTTCTGTTGCACTGCAAGATGTTTGCTCGTCTCGTCCCAGTTTATTTTGAATAGTGCAGGGATTTCGATTGTATTTCAATAACAACACAATGGTGCACTTTTCTCAGCTAGCGTCAAAAACAGTAAGATAAATAGTCAAAAAAAAAACAACTAAAAGGTAGTTGATACAGAACACTTTGCTTCCTGAGACTGGGCTACCGAATCAAGCATGCTGAGGCCCTTGAGTGTCAGACTGAAAGTTTAGGAAAAGATGTGCGCGCAGCCACGACTTAGATGTGCATTTGCTTGATAATTAAACCGACATTCGACGAAACTGCTCTCTCCCTTTCTTTCTTTATTTCTTTCTTTCTTTCTTGCAACATCTACCAAGTTTCGTCCACCAGACAAAGTCGAGACAACCGGAGGTGGGCGTTTGCTCAGTGGCTAGTGAAACTATACTGTCCGCCTCTGTGTTTCAGTGGTCATTAATTGCATTTTCAGTAGCCTTCATTGGGGATCTCGAGGATAAAGCAGGCGGAAGTTCCATGAAGGCCGTAGTGGGAAGGGGCCATTTAAGCCTGGTCCTCAGTCCTGTGTAGCACGTAGTTATCTCGCAGACTAGCAAGCCTCTGGACCAGGGCTGTAAGCGAGTCGTGATAGATTCAAGGAACCTCTGATTGCATTCGTGAGCTTAGTTGTCTTATTCACCCTGAATAAATCCTACGCGCACTTCTCTCACTTCCTCTTCCACGCTCCGTTGGTTTTTCTGATTCTGTCAATCGGAATTGGGCGCAGTGGCTGACGCGGCTCGTAGGCCTCCATCCAAGGGTGTCACATATGCGCACGACAGCCTGATCGTCACGAGCGACAACGTCCACCGGGAACTGCATCGAGTGACTTCAGCATCAGTGAATTGCGCTTGAATTAGCTTATAGTCATTCGAACTTGCATAGCATCTACTGCACTCTCTCCTGTCTCACCCAAGCCTATGTTAAAACGACCGGAGGTGGGCACGGGTGCAGCGGCTAACAAAGCCAAACAAACCGTCTACGCTTGCCACATACCGATTGGTTCCACCAAAATGTACCAGGATTTCATGAAAGGGAGGGCGACTCATACCCCGTGTGTGTTAGAGTGCCATAAAGACCATGCCAAGAAGGAGCTATTGTAGCCTGGCCATCAGTCCTTCAGTTATTCCAAAATATCCCCAAAAGAACGGAGTCATTCCGTTAGCTAGCAAAGTTCAAAGTCTCAACTTTTAGAGCGTCTCATCTATTCTCATCAGAAGTTCATTGAGTTTCCTTGAGGATGGATAAACGAAAGTGTGCACACGGGGATTTTTGGGCTGATTCAGATCTCCTAACGGAGCCGTGGACTACATCACAGTCCCAAATTTTGTGAATAAAGTGCGCTCAGTGATTTCTCTGTTCATCTACCCCTGCTTCCCTTTGTACTGTCGGGATTCGGATGCGTTTGCATTCGGACTTATGTCCTCCGCTGCTGACGGCCGTATCCTCAATCGGCTCAGTGCCGTGGAAACCGCAGTCAGCCCCCCCCCCAATCAGAAAAAAGTCTGCTCTGTGGAAAACGAGAGTGTGGTGGGTGCCGAGAGCTCCATCTCCTAAAAAACTGCATTATCACCTGATTCCTGCTGGCTGATTGGGAGCTGAATCAGGCCACATGACTGCCGTTACATCAACAATGGCCCTTGAGACGAGACGAGAGAGTAGAGACGCGCGAGTAGAGAGAGCGAGAGAGAGAGAGAGAGAGAGAGAGAGAGAGAGAGAGAGAGAAAGGGCAGTAGGTCCGACTTTCTACACGTCACGTCCCACCAAACACATGTCGGGACACGTACAGCTCCCCCTTCCGCACAAGCACGTGTTTATATGTATAAATATACATATATGTGCCAGCATGCACACGTGCGCAGATACATAGAGAACACGAGGGGGATGCGTGAACGGCCTGGCCACCATGAGAGTCGGGGGCGGCGGCGGCGGCGGCGGCGGTCACTCTTAGCTCATGGGGTGGTTAGGTAATCGCGTAGCCTGAGCCTCGGCTATGTGTATCGAGAGAACACAGTCTTCAGCTGTGTGGGTGGGGGTACGCGCGTTTGTCTGTATCATATGTACCCGCCTTTTCAGGTGAATTGGCGCGAAAGCGCACACCTGCCGCCTGATTCGATAATACCACCGCCCCCGGTCCCAGGTCTTCCAAAAACGTCACTTTTTCACCCTCAAATGGCTTCCGCAACACACCGCACGTGCGATACACGGACAGCAGGAGAAATGTAGGAGAGCATCGTTACATGACGCCAACAGTGATGTTCACCCGGGGGCATGGGGGGTAGAGCAGGTTGTCTTCCACGACAGGTGCTGGTTCGCAATGCCGGTTGACGAGACTGAACTAAATCCTAATGCCTCGGCACCTCTTCCGACCTGCCCTCCGGCGCCCTCTGCTTCCAGCTTGTCGGGCTGCTCAACCATCGTAAAAGATCATAAAACAGGGAGACCGAGAGAGATAGAGAGAGAGAGAGTATTGAGAGGTTTCGGGCGAAGCGACCAATTGCTGTAGCAACTGGAGATATCTACTGCCCACATCCGAGACCCTGTGGTTTGGAATCGGAGACTAAATTGACTAAATTAAGCACCGTTTTATGGACAGGGAACTTTAAACCACCTCTTGTTTAACAGTTGCTGTGGATGTACCAGTTGGATGCAGAGGAACTTTAGATAACGTTTGCCTTGATAGCCCCGGCCAGTGTACTTGGATGACCGAAATTTGGGAGCATATTCCTCCCCGGATGGACTGGCTTCTATCCATCTCACCCGCCCTAGGATGGGATTTACTACCCTCAGTCAAAACCGGCCAGAACTGGCTTATGGCAGGAATGGGGCGAGTCGAAGTAGTAGGTTTGCAGGGATCCTTGACTAGTATCGTACGCGAGAGTTACACACGTAGACGGAGGCTTTTCCGCCATCCTAGGACATTGTGTTCAACCTTGAAACCTTGGGCGTGGAAGAGGTACGAGAAAGGGAGACGGAACTTACTAGGCGCTAATGTATACATATATTACTTATAACAAACTGGGATGTTAAAGGAGAGCAGCGAAGCGGGAAAAGGTCAAAGTGGCGTAAGGATCTGCCCCTAGACATGATACGGTAACAGGAACGCCCCGCTCAAGTATTAACGTTATCCCTGCGCATGATTCCACGGAGGGTAAGCATAACCCATGCCTTATTCGTAGCCTTAATCTTAATCCTTACACTAAATCCCTAACACTACTGTTAGCACTAAACGTAACCTTAACCTAACTTAGCTTAACGATTACCTGAGCCCTAACCCTAAAATTTACCATAAACCATAGCCATAAACGTAACCCTATTGTCCGTGAAATTTGGCGCGAAGAAGCCCGTATTATGGGCGATTACCGTTCTCATAGCCTGTGTCAGGGTCATATAAGTCAACCTCCCCAAAAAAATTTTGTGTGTGCTCATTTCATAGCCAGTTACGTCTTCTTTAAAGAGTATACTCACGGAAAGGGTAAATGCTGATCTAAAAACTCAGTATTTCTGAGCTTTTTAGTACCCTGCAGTGCTTATTTAAGTAGCATCGCCTCAGCCCATATATTATTGCTACTTATGAACTGTACCACCGAGATTCAATTAATGGCAATATTTTATGAGCTCTCTGTGACTCCTTCTTTATAGTTTAGAGAAATGTATTATTTTTTATTATACCTAAGTATATTTCATGTAGATTGGCAACCTCAAACGCAACTGACCCTGTAGGTAGGGTTCAAAGTTATTCGGAATTTTATAAAGTTTGGAAATCCTAAAGACACTCCTTCGAGGAGTAAACGTGAAGAACCCTTCGTGTGCTACCAATTGAGTACTAGAAGGGACATTTTTGTGCATGTTTTCTATAAAATATATACAAGCATAGAAAAATCAATGGAAAAATTGTAATTCATAATTTATTACTGAGTGCGGCTTTTACAGGCGCTTGTACATTATTCATACCTACAACCCCACCTCGGGTAAACCATGTCAGCATTTTTGGGGAGAATTAAATGCCATAGACCAGGTACTGTGAGTGACCTAGTTCTGTAAGAGATTGCTCACCGTCCAGATTTTGTGATGATCATCTCCGTGCCAAGCTCGTTGAACTTTGTCCACAGGTCCCGGGTTTCTAGTTGACATCTGACCCGGGCCAAATCCCCTGTGCCCTTGCTGACTCGGCAGATAGAGGAGGAACCCTTTGGTGGCTCCATTCGACTGTCTGGCTGATTGTGCGGGGGGCGAAGAGCTGGCGCCGCCGCTGTGCAACGAATGGAGAGCATACTACGGGCTAACAGGTGAGCTACTTGGACTACGCACCGAGACGCCCAAAGGCTTTTATTAAAGTCGAGTACAAGTAAAGGCGCGTACATGCGGAAAGTGTGACTGCCTGCAGGCCTGGCACAGGGCAGTATAGCAAGCACTTGGTCACCGAATGTTGGCTTCCCTCTTAACATCGTCCCAGTAGTGCACGAAATCCTCTTGGAGAATATGAAAACCCTCCCAAACTTATCAATCCTCTTCTAGAAGCCAATGCCTGCAGATGTCCTTAAAGACCACCGAGAGAATTATCGTTGAGTATAAAGGAATATGGCAGTGGTGGTGGTGGTGGTTCGTACTTGTATGTCTTATACTATCCCCGCTTTCCTCAGACAATCTACCGTCTACTCGTGCTCCAGCTATCTTACATCATTTTTTAATTAAATTTTTGATGTCTGTCGTCCTCTTGATACCGTGGCAGTCTAAATGACGTTGACGTCATAATAAAAAGGGAGATTTCCCAACTGAACGACCTGTTTGTTAGTCCGCATTTTGTCTCTACTTCCACATCTTCGTTTCCTCTTTCCTCTGCTGAACTCTGGAGGAATCCTAAGCGTTTCAATGGCCAATATTGATGCTGATTTAGACTTTAACTGACCATTTTATCCGTACTCCTACTCCCTTAAACAACGTTTCGCTAACATGAAGTGTCTCTTCTTCTGTGTCCCTTGCAACAGTGGAGAAACACTTTAAAAAGGTCCATGGTTCAACAGCTGCTGGGCTGGATGTTGTCTCACCATTTCTCATTGAGTCTTGCTGTCCTCAGATGGCCCCTGTTTTGACAGACCTTATCACTGAGTTTAAGATTACTGACATTTGGCGTACAGTAACGGTTACTCCTATCCCCAAAAATCCCCTAATATTGGTTCTAAATCTTTTCGTCCAATTGCCTGCTCTTCCGATTTAATGAAGCTTGCTGACCGAGTCGCCTTATATATAATTATGCCATTCTCTTCCAATGTTTCCGCTAACTTCAAATTTGCACATAAGGCTAGACGTAGTACCCTAGATGTTATTTCACTTCTGGTTCAATCTGCTCTAAGAGATTTGGATAAGGGCTGCTGTGCGTACGCATGTGCATTTCTTGACTACTCCTCTGCCTTCAGTATGATCCCGCGGCGTCTCTTCCTTGCCAAAACAGCTGCATGTGGCTCTCTGGGCTGGGCTGTCTCTTGGCCCAAGGACTATTTTACTTCCCACACTCAATTCTTACAATCTGGCAGGCAAAAAGCTACGGTCCTTCCGAACAAATGTGGAGTTATTTGATGTGCCAGATTATCCCCTCACCTCTTTTCCCTACACACTGATGATTAGAGATCGCCGAACGACTGTCTGTATTTAAATATGCCACCGATATAGTTGTTGGCCATCCTCTTAAAAATCAGTCACAGCTCCAATCTCTGAAGGATGGCCTCGACCACCTCTCAGCATAGTCGTCAGAAAATGATCTTCTACTTAACAGTCATAAATCTTTCCAGTGTGTTTTTCGAGTGCAACCCTCTGCTAGTTCTGCATCCTTGGACGTCCTTCCCAACGAGGTTTCCTCCTTCCGGTACCTTGGCGTTACTCTGACATATAATATTTCCTTCTCTCTTCACCTTGAATCTTTTTAATAAAATTCTTAAACTTCTTTATTATATTCGTCCACACACCTCTATCCCTAATCTGTTTATTTATAGACGCTTGTATTCTTCCCCTCATTGTCCCTTGTTCTCCCGTTATTTTTCCAGCTTTGCTTAAATAGTATTTGCTGATTTTAAAACATATCCTCCGAATGCTCTCTTCTGCTTTATATATTTCTTATATTGTTTAAGTTGACACGATAATAGGACGGCACTTAACAACGGTCAAGCAATTCACTAATCGAATTCTCGATGCTGTTGTCCATCCCTTCCACTCTGACCCTATTGCCGCGAAGTCTTCCCGTTCGATGCGAGGAGGTGTTTGACGTAACGCTTGGCGTGTCTAGTACGCCACCTTACGGGTAAAGAGACCGAACTACAGAAGCTAAGGTCAGAACTGTCTCCCCTAGTAGATGTCCTTTTTCAACCTTTTGATTCTTGCATCCTGTTTTACTTGATCCTATGGTCTCAGTGAATAAAGCCAATTTTTGCTAAAAATGTGCATCGCCCTCTCCCCTCTCCCAACGATCAGTAACGCAGGCGTGGAGGTGGCTGTGCACGGTTCTGTATGCCTGCACAAAATCGATATCTCGATTGGCCGAGCTCACATTGGAGGCCCTGAATTAACTACATTCTTGGTCTCGCTTTTTTCTGGCGTTAGCCATTAACTTGGTCTCTGCGACGTTTACCTCACGGCCTGATACCAGGGTGGGGACATCCACTTGTGATAATTATTCACCTCGTTGCACAGTCAGTTTATGTTCGTGTGTGCACGATCCGAACATGCTTTCAGTCTGACCCGTGTAAGTACAAGGATAGTTTACGAACAGGATATGATAACTTACGCCTTACTGTTCCTTCGGTTTGAAGGTGTATAATAGCTTTGGGTTAGTAAGCAATTTCAATACCTAGTCCCGCAGCAATGCGCTCGTTCGCCTCGGAACTGTCCTTTATATATGGCAGAGCAGGCCATATCATCTGTGGTGTTTCCAGTGGGGTCCTCTGTTTATAAACGCCTGTGAATAACCATTCCACGTAAACGGGTCGCGGATGTGTCGAGCCTCGTGTGCTTTTTCCTCGGGGTTGTTGCTGTGAGCATGGATCAGTTTGAAGAATTTTCTCGCAGAGCTTCGTTTGTTAGTCACCGGGTGGTTGCTGAGTAAATGTGTGCGGTGTATGGCTTTCCTGTGAACCGTTGTCTCTAGTTCGTCGGCGGGACCTCACCTGATGAGCACGTCCTAATGCATAAAGAAACCCGGGCTAAAATCTCGTTTTCTAGGTGCAGTTATCCTAAATAAGCTACTAATGACCTCACCAGTCTCCGTTATTTTTGCCAATAGCATTTCCTTTACGAAGGGGTACCCCAAAAAAAGAGAATTAATTATTTAGGATAATATCTTCAAAATATTAATCCTCTTCAAAATACTGTTCATTAAAGCAGATGCAGTTGACCCAACGGGTTTTCCACTGTGCGTAACGTTTTTTTAATTATTTTTGTGAAGAAACGTTGATAAGTGTCTCAAGTTACTTTTTCCTAACCTCTTCTTCGTTCCGAAAACATTTTCTCTTGAGATTTTTATTCTTTCTTGGGAATAAGAAGGAGTTGGGCGGAGATAAACCATTGGCATACCGTTTTTCACCAAAAACTGGTTGATTTTGAACGCTGTGTGAGCAGGCGCGTTGTCCTGACTTCAAATTTGATTTTTGGGCCTTCAAGGCTGACCCGAAGGAGATTCATCCACAAGGGACATTTGGCCATTTCTGAACCTGCAAAACTTGACGGCGCGGAAACCTCCCGTTGGTGCTGTTTTCTTTACCAGAAAACAGAACTTGACGCTGACGCGGTGATCTTTAAAGTTTGTCACCGGAAAATCGCCGAGAACGTTGGGAGGGGGTTTAATAAAACAGTCACTCTGTTCGTTGTTATGGTTGTCCTGAACGCCACATGGCTAACTGAGTAGGAAGAGTGTTTGGTAAAAGTACCTAGCGGTAGATGGCAGCACTGCCAACCCACTTGCCTACAGGAAATAATTATCGTGTTTAGTGGGTATCCCCTTATGGCCCCTCTTATTGACTTGCAATACGAACGTCTTTCAGGCTGTGTTCCTGGTGCGCTAGGCTTTCAGAACATCCTCTTCTCCATATTCATAGTGTGGCTAACTGCATCGAACATACGACCCATTCTGCACGAACATTTTTGAATTCAGTACCACGTATAATTGGGGGGGATTGTGGAAGCTGAAGTATTTCTTCCCTCTTTCAACTAGCCCAAACAGTCAAGTATCGCGTTAATTTCAAAATTAATCACAACAGCGTAAACACACACTCTTCAAAAAATTATATGTTCAGGAATTAGGATCTAAACAAAATCAAAAGGGGCTGTGTTACTTTTTGTGGTATAAATTCGTTTAGGACTTTAATAATTATCCACAGTTATATTCCACGAGTGCCTGTATAGGTTACTTTTGTTAAGTATCACCGAATTATATGTATATACCCTATGATACATAAGTCTCCGTCGCAAAAAAATGGAACTCTCCTATCGGGATCATCTTCTGTCAGTGCTTGATTCAAAGGATACTTGAAATATTTTATGTTTTCTTTCTTGAAATTTCTGTGAAGAGAACTTTTTGAGGTCATGTACGCTCTTGCAGTTTCCCGTTGAGTGGTGTCATCATTCTCTCTTACAAAATTTACTATATTTTCTTTCATGATGGATAAGTTCCCGGCTTCTTCAAACTTCCGTTTCCAGTAGTGAGCTGTTGTCCTTGCTGATGGTGCATGATTGAAAGGTTGTTAAAAATGTTGGCAGGCTTTGACAAAATGCTGGTGCGCTACCGAATGGTTAACTATAAACACTGTATTGTCAATGGAAAATTCTCAATCACCAGTCAACTCCGTCATATCGTAATAATGAAACCTTATTTGTCTACAAATGAAAAAGTACCATAAAGAATATCAGTAAGAAATAAAGGACATCAATTAATGAATTCGATTCAGTATGTCAAATAATTATGCACGCATAAAAAGTGAAGTTGATCTGCCCAATTTAAAGAGATGGAGGCTTATGAATCGCACAGTATATCGTTTTCAGTCAATGAAATAATGCTTCATGAAAAACATAAAATGAACTGTTGTGAATACGCAAGGTCATTTCTAATGCGCATATGCACTGCGAAGCACAAACATAACTTTCGAGACCGAGCATCGAAGCAAAAATATGTTGCTCTCTTTACATTTTTTCGCATTTCCTCTCTGTGCATGGTTTGCTTTTGATGGAACCACGTAACATACGGATGAGGTACGACATCCATGAAACCGGTGTCGGTATTCTAGTAACCAAACGTCCATTCAAACTGTCCCTGTTCGTTTTAGAATCCCGTGATCAGGGACTTTTAGAGCCATCTGATGTAGGCGGATGGTGGATTGCTATTCTCTCTCTCTCTCTCTCTCTCTCTCTCTCTCTCTCTCTCTCTCTCTCTCTCTCTCTCTCTCTCTCTCTCTCTCTCTCTCTCTCTCTCTCTCTCTCTCTCTCTCTCTCTCTCTCTCTCTCTCTCTCTCTCTCTCTCTCTCTCTCTCTCTCTCTCTCTCTCTATCTGACTGTCTGTCCTCGCGAGAATTACCCTTGGGGTTTCTCACAAATCAGGCAGCTTTAACTCGTCAGTTACCAGGTTCTCGGCGCTTCTGTTGGGTCGGTCGACCTGTGTCTGTTGTGAGATGGATTAGGTGGAGAGAGGGGCGAGGTGGGTTGCAGGGGTAATCTTAAAGTCCCGTCACTTTTCCACTCTCCCCGACCACTGCTGTCATCCCTCAGTCCTCCTCCTCCTCCTCCTCCTCCTCCTCCTCCTCCTCCTCCTCCTCCTCCTCCTCCCTCCTCCTCCTCCTCTTCATTCACTCGTACATCATCGCTCTGGCGCGGCTGAGGTGTTGGTCCGTTGAGACCAACCTGTTATCAGGGTGTGCCATGAAGGCTGTGAGAGGAGTTCTTACCCCAGTGAACTCCTCCACCCTTTCCCCTTATCCTGTACCTCGTTATCGATTATGCTTAAACTTTTGCAGTCATTTAAAGCTCCGCTAACCCCTAGTTATAGTCACTGACCAATATAATGAAAGGTTAACCAACATTTTGAAATGCGTTTTCGATTAGGCAGGATTAATTAAGTGGGACCGAAATACTTCTAAGCTTGGAGTATCATCTGAAAATATTTCAGATACTCTCGGATGCCGGCTTTTAAATGCGCGTCTTTTCGGCCGACTGCCAAACTCCTACTCGTTTAAAAAATGCCTTCTTAATTAGTATGCATTTTTCTATTAATTTTCGTGGTCCTCATAAATTTAAATATATTTTATATAAAATGTAAGCAATTATATTATTGTTTATGCAAATTTAACATTAGATCACATCTTTTTCGAATTGTGGGTTCAAAGGAGGGGGTATATTTAAGTGCTAAAAGTCCTCCAATTCTCGAATACTTTTGAACCCGATCCACCGTTGCCTCTGCCTTTAGGCTTTGTAATCTGCAAGCTTTCATTGAAAGGAAAATCATATATTCATGTATATCACTTAAAAGACACCATAAATTTCTTGTAACATTTTGCATTGACTGTAAACTATGTTTTATACTCCATGAGGGGCATCACTAAACGAACGGACACGATGCAATGTCTTAACTGGAACTTTTTTTAAAACCGGAAAGTAACCTCACTTCAAGTATAAAATTTGAATAGAACGTGATTTGCTATCAAATGAGTGCATGAAAGGATATTTTTTAGCATATTCTCTATAATATATATGTGAATTTATAGAGATATCGAAAATCAATAGGAAAAATGCATAAAATTTTCGTAGTCATTTTTACCGACTGCGGTTTTTGCGGGTGGCCGAAAAGCCAGGTCTCCTGGCATGGAATTTGACCGCATGATGAACGATATTACGACACTTCTTAAGTTATCTTTCCTAATCGAAAAATGATTTCCAAAATTTCAGTTAACATTTCATGCGATTGGTCACTGATTGTAGATTGAATTCAAAGTTACTGGCTGAACCAAAACCCCCATAGGTCGAGTCCCTGAATGGAGTGCCAACACCGACGGCAAGAAATGTAGGACAACTTGATTCGTTGATGAGCATTTTTATTGTGAGGCCCTGACTGAGCTTACTTCCGAACCATCCGTTCAACCTATTTTCTAGACCTAGCTCGCCCAGTGATTGGGATTATATAAAGCGGGTACAGATAAGCTAGTGGCAGACTACATTTCTTCTCGGTAGATTTACCGCAGTTATTAGTAACTTGGTCATTCTGAGGCCAGATGGAACTGGCCACCTCTTCGTGGCCCATATGCTGAGTTTAATCGATTTGGAATGACAGGCTGACTCGAGTACCCCACCCAATTCAACAGATAGTGACAGCGGGCTGTTTCCGGTCCATAGCTTGATTCAACTGGCAGATCATGCATGTTTTACTAATGTGCAGTTGCAGGTGTTTGGATTGCCTGTAGCTGGCTGATGAGGACATGGACAGGTTCAAAACTATGTTCAAAAGTTGTGGTTTTTGTTCCTTCGTTTTCGCACTATTTCGCCTGCATAGACCATGGTAAAGACATCAACTGCAGGCGATTACTGGATGCCCTCGAGAAGAGTAGAGTAGCTGATAGAAAGTCGTTGATGCGGGGAGAAAATTACCCACAAATACAAGGGAGGTTGAAATGACCGCTTCTGACTTTGATAGTAGTCGTCAGTCCGCTCCAGCCCAGGGAGTCAAACCCGGGGCCCTCGGAAATTAAGCGTTTCAAGTCAAACACCCGATCCTTAAGCCACGTGTCCGTAGTCCTGTCGGTTGCTCTTCCCGGTACACGCCATAGGGCTCAATTTAGAGCTCAATAAATTGAGAGAGGGATGGCCATTTCCGGCATAGTATCCGTTGTCAGCTGGCCTTACTCAGCGCCGTGGTAAAGGATTCTACCTTGATGATCTCTTCAGCGCAAACGAATATCCAAGCAGTCTTGCCGCACAACCCTTACCGGATGACAGCCAAAAGAGCAATTACCCGAAGTGACCCCTAAGACGGGCGTGGATTAGATATACCGAAGAATACGCGATCGGTGGAATAAGATTGTGATTCTTCTGGCGTTTCGGATTCCTACACGTGGGCCTCATCAGAGACAGCATCGGATACTGTCATCTTACATCTTTTCGTGCGACTAAAAGACCCACTTTAAGTGGCTGAAAACTCGGTGGGGTAAGGATGACTTATATGACCGTCTAAGCAGGACACGGGAATAAGAACGCCCCACCCACTTAAAATAGGTGGCCTTGTGGTAAATTTCAGGAAGGATAAATATTCCGATGCTTTCACCCTAATATTAAACCTAACATAAAACTGATATGTGGCCTCCATCTTAAGCCTGGCCCTAACCTAAACCTAAACCCTGCCTCTGACCTGGCGCAAAGCCGTGTCCTGTTTAGGCGGCCATTCAAAGAATCCTTACCCTTGGCAGTTTTCTACAAAGGCATAGAGACGGATAAATGGCAGGTACACTTTAAGAACAATACCTGGCGAAGCGAATATGAGACTCCATTTCTCCACTTGTGAAACACATCAAAAGAACCGGGGTGACCTTTGACTTCTGAGTCTCATCCAAGTCAAGTAAACCGATAGACGGTTCACTACAGCAGTGGCTTTCAGGTGCTGTTTGCAGCCACACGAACTGGGCTAGCGGAGTTACCATTGGCTCAACGAGGTCGGCGGTTGGGTAGAAACGAGTGATGACAGTTAGATCGACGAGGTCCACCGTGTGCTCCACAGCATGGTGGACGGTGACTTGCGCGTGGATTAGGTTTAAGTGAAAGTAGACTTGCGATGCAGCTACCGCACTCTCTCTCTCTCTTCTCTCACCCACATTTGTCTGGTATCCGGACAGAGTCAAGAAGACCGGAGGCGTGAGGTGGCGCAGGTGGCTGGCGCCACACCTAGCTCGGATCCCATGGAGTGGGAGTGCCATAAAGGCCACATTAAGAAGGAGCCATTTTAGCCTGACCCTCGGTCCGCCAGTGAGCCACTGCACCCAAACACACACTGGACTGACCACCCCGTTCGAGTTATTCCGTCAGTTGGCAACCTTACAAACCATAGCTTTGAGCGCAACATGATAGCTTCAAGCACGTCAGATGGTTTATAGTGAGGAAAATGCGCTGGACCGTCAACCTCACTAACTATTTCCACTCCCAGGCGCCAGCCACCGTCCCAGCCGGTCAGAAGACTAGTGCGGGGAATGGGCGAAGCTGCTCATGTATCTAATGATCTTGCCTACGCGCACCCCGTACACGACCTGATCCCGAAACACAAACACAAAAGGGGATTGAGCAGCTCACACCTCACATGTATGAGAGTGCCAGAAGTGACGTTAAGAAGGCGCCAGTGCAGCCATCACCAGGTGGTCACTCCGCACAAACGCACATTGGACTGACTGCGACGTCTGAGTGTAACTGTCAGTTGGCAACCCTGGAAGCCAGGACGTTTTACGCACCATGATACCCTCAGGCTCGGATCGCACATATGGCAGAGGAACTATGTGGAGAAGGAGCCCAGGATCATTCTCTCCTCTCAGTGAGAGGTTCTGGTTAAAAACACTGGGCGGCAGCTCGGATCTCAGCTCACCCATCCTGGGCCTCCGCACCACATACCCCATCACACATCCCCTGGTCACAGCCTATAGTTGACCAGTATTTGTATATCATTATGGGTGTGGCATGCACCTGAGAAGCCACATGGAGAGTAGCCAAAGGAAACATTTCTCCCTTAAGTGAGAGGTGCCGATGTTAGGTGGTTAGAGGGGAGTGAAAGTGTAACGCCTGCGGCTCGCTGAAGTGCCAAAACGTTGTTTCTCCTGTCCATGTGATTAACAGATGCGGCCATTGTCCCACAAAGAAAACGTGGAAGACACTTAAAAGTGTCAAAGGGAGAAAATCGATCAGGGGTGCAACCAACGCAGTTCGGAAGTCAGTTTGATATAAAGGGACGCGTCGCATAAGGTTCGAAACGTCGGATGGCCTACGGATTTTAAAGTGACGTTCGCCAATCTGATTGGAGTGCAGGATACAGGCGCTGTCTCATGCTTCGGAGGACCCCCTCTTCACCCCTTCCAACTACGGCCAAATTTGTTCCCTTTTCCATCTTTCCAAGTCAAGACAGGAAACACTCGTTGATGAACGCTCACCGATTGCTAACTGAACTCACTCGTCCCATTCTGCATTGGGACTCACTCTCGAGCCCCGCCAGCAGCCGGATAACGGTTAGAGCGTCAGACTTCTGATCAAAAGGTAGGGGCACGAGCCTCAGATGGGGTACCACCTGGGGTTGGGTAAAACTGGCTGATGACGACTAATGAGTCAGAAATGGCCATTCCAGCCACCCTTGTCTTTGTTGGCATTGTTAATCTGCCTTTATAGGAAACACTATCTGCAGGATACGGATTGCCATTTTGAGACTGCAAACGGTGTGCTAACTGCATCATTCGTAAAAGGCCTATCCCGAGCGGTAAGGATGATCAGTCAACATAGGGAGCCGTAAACCTTGGCTGTAGAAAAATCAGCTGCCCAAAATGTCTGATTCTAGTAGAAAAGCATAAACAGATGCGCGATGGGCTTCATTTGGTAGGAATGTCAATTCCAACGTTTAATCATTTGTCTCAGAACCGTTCCAAGTGTTGAATTCTTTTCCGAAGAACGAGCACCACGATCGACTTCTCAGGCCTCACACCGCCTTATTTCCTTTGAGGAAGTCAACAACTGGCTCGATAAACGGACTGCTCCAAAAGATAAACAGTTTTTTCTACAGTGGAATCAGTTTGTCACCTGAAAGATAAAAAAGGGTTATAGCTACCAAGGTATGTTTACTTTTAGATAAACATTGTTCTCTTTTATTGAAAACGCACTACAGGAATTACTGGCAGACGTGAGAGACCCAAATAGCTGTTTAGGACGTATCTGTCACAAAGAAATAGCAATAACTCATTATTAGACCTGCCACGGCTTCAGACGGATCCAACAAAGCACAACGGCGATAACATCCTCTTTCCTGACGTCTGATTGATAAAACAGTTCTTCCACGTGACCTTGAGTGCGCCCGGTCGTAGCCAAGATAGTATGGCGCAGATGGTAAGGCGTTTTGCGCAAATGCTCATCGGCCAACCAAATCGCAGGCCTAATATTGGGGCCGTGGCTGACTGACGGAATCAAATAGACCAGAAACTGATATTGTAGTTTCCCAGCATTTGTCGATATTTTTTCGTAGGTTGCTGGAGAGGAGAACACTTCGCCTCGAGAAAATCTTACCAGGATACGAAACCGTACTGAAGGAACAATAGCCTCGATAATATAACCAAATGGTGAAAGAGAGAACTCGGCTTGAACGGAGTTGTTTTACTGCGATTGGCCTTCGTTGGTTGTCAATAATTTTATTTTTTGAAAATTAATTTTTTTACTCGGAAATGAAAGCTTTATTAAAAGGTGAGGTCCCAATCATTGGCTGGACATCCTATTTTTTTACTGTACCGTCAAAACAACGATTGCTTCCTTCAGTGGCCGAATTCGAAAAGTTCTCATTAAAAAGAAGATTTGCGGTACATGCCATTATACGAAATATGTGGTAACCATCTCTAGAGAACAAAGTTATGACTGTCTAACTTGTGATTGGGTATTCTGATCTGCACCGTTAGAATATTAAAAGCACTCGTTTGCACTAACGCTGGACATCGGCACCTTCTTAAAAAGTCGGTTAGCGAGGCAGTGCACGTGCTACTTTTTGAAGTCGGGGCTTCCATCTCGTCTTGCTGTGAACGTCTTCTGTTTGTGTGAATTCCCAGAGCTCTTCTTCCCAGTTGGAAGATAGTTCTATGAGGCCTGAGACGTTGGTCGTACTGCTCGTTCTTCCAAAAAGAATTCAGCACTCGGAATGGTTCTGAGACAAATGTCTAAATGTCGGAATTGGCATTCCTACCGAATGAAGCCCGTCGCGCATCTGTTTATGCTTTTATTCTACAGCAAGTCCTTTAAGAAGCTCTCAGACTAGGGGTCCTATCAGAGGAAAATACGAAAGCTCTCGAAGCAATCCGTGAACTGTTTTTGCCCAGTGAGGCCTACCAACCTGAGATGCAGGTATGCCTGACGAAATCAAATAAGCCAAAACATATCTAGTATAAAGTGAAGGTGGAGTACCAACTTATCCAGTTCCTACACCGGTATTTCAGCAAAGAACTAAAATTCGCCAACTCCAATGTCTATGAAGCCCGAGTTGGTCTGAAGTTGTTATATCCTAGATGAAATCGGTCTCATTCCTTGCTGCGAGCAAGACGAGACAGAGAATGTCACTTCCTAATGACCTTGAATGTATCCAATCGCAATCGGCAGGTCCTGAGTTAAGTGGTCGGTCTGGTGGAGCATTCAGCTCGATGGGAAGTAAAACCTAGCCTCGAATTTCGAAACTTAACTGCTGCGACAGAGTCAGTTGAGGATGATCAAATGGTCAGTGCTTAAATTTTTTTGGCTTTCTTACCTCGCTGATAACTCCTCTTGATCACGGTTCTACTTACAGTAAACGTGAGAAGCTGCTTCAAACGGTAAACTAGTGTTACAATTATGTTTACAGAAGGTCATAGAGACTCCAAGCTTGCCCAGCCAGTAAAATTATGCCCTAGGTGAACCCAAGTTGTCAGCCTTCCGAGTTTGTATCGACTATTCTAACTGCTTCAGCTACTGCCAGGTGAATCTACTTTCAGCTGAGCCATAGTCCTTCTGATATTGTAAAACAGATGCATAGAGGTACTCGTGACATGGATGATGAAGATTGGAATTATCCTTTTTCGGCAGCTCCACCAATGGAGTCGCAAGCGCGCGCTCCGTTAGCTGCAACGGGGAATCTTCATTAGTGCATGTCCTGGAACTCCGGATCACGAGGACCCTTCAGCATATAAAAACCGGGTCGAAATCGCTTATATGGCCACTCCACAACAGGACACGGGAATAGGAACCCCCCTCCCCACGTAATACATGCGGCTTCACGACAAATTCTAGAATAGGTAAATATTACCGTGTTCCAACCCTAACCGTGAACTTGATACTAAACTCACCCCTTAGCCTAACCCCAATTTCGCTAGTATTTGATGCAAATCTACCTTTATGACGGCTGCTTTCTGTTCCCATGTCATGTTGAGAAGCCATATAAGCCATTCATGTCAAAAAACGTTATACACGGAGTAACCTGTGTGGACTGCGACTCACCTAATAGAAACTGCAAATATTTTACTGACTCTTCCTTAGACGGGCTTTCTTCTTCTCCTTCTTCTCAATATTATTTTTATTATTCCTCTCCTTCCTGTTCCATCTCCTCCGAATTTCCTTCACGTCATCCTCCTGGCTCTTTTTCTCTTTTCGTGGTCTCTTGCCCTCTCCTCATTTCTCATCCCGTCATCTGCTGGCAGTCTAAGGGATGCTCTGTTGTGTGTGTGTGTGCGTGCGTGCGGGGTAGACGCCCCTGCCAGGGAGGGGGCAGCGCCATCCAGATAGAGAAGTGGTTATGGTTTATGAGCCAGGCGCCGGGGATTCCCACAAGGCTGAAGCAGTTTCACGCAGGGCAGAGGCGGTGATGAACAGGCGCGTGCGCACGCACGCACACACACTCACTCGACGGACCGCATCAGGCGCGTCCCCTAGCTGTAGGCTCATGCTCGTGCCCGCGATCCATTAAAATGTGCAATCCGAAGACGACCCCAACTCAAGGTGTCGCCTCGAATTTCACACACACACAGGCGTGCACACGACGCCCACGCCTAACACCTCCCCCTTCCCCCGATGTCACAGGGTCCACTGACGATCGTCGGCCTTGCAGCAGCAGCACAGACAGGTAGTGGCGCATAAAGTCAGAATTGTTGCGGGACGTCTCCTGCCAGGCAGGAACACACACACATTCGAGCTCGCTAGCCAGCGCGCTCTCCTTACCTACCCATTTCGTTACGATCGGTCTCATGTTACCGGACCAGGTCCTCCGTCCCTCGCCTCGCCAAAAGCAACCGTCTTTTTACACCCAATGGTGTACCTCGATGCATACTCTCCCCGAGTGCACATGCACCTCACGACAATGCGTCCTGTAAACGTGTCCGTTAGAGTATATAAGTTTTGTGTCATCCCAAGTCACTTTAAGCGTTGTGCTTTTAGCTATGCATGCAAAACGTCGCTCTGCATTGCCCTTCACCACGCCTCCTTTACCGGTCACTCCAATCGGAACTGCTTGCCTTGGTTGGACGACCTTTAGCGTTTTTAGCTGAACGAAAAATAGCAGTAGGCGTGTTGCCATCTTTGAAATAGTGACGCCATCACAGTGTGCGAGAATGCTTTTGTGTCTTGGTTGACGCTGTGCTAAGATCACTCTTCTCCAAAAAAATATCTGTGCAACTGCATTTTCTCCCTTCTCCCCCACTACTACTACTACTACTACTACTACTACTACTACTACTACTACTACTACTACTACTACTACTACTACTACTACTACTACTACTACTACTACTACTACTACTTACTACTACTACTACTGCTACTATTACTACTGCTACTACCACCACCACCATCATCATCACCATCGACACAAATCCTAGCCTTCAACTTCATAACCCTAGTCCTACCCCCATTCCTAAACCAAAATATGGTTGCCTGTAATACGGGATGTGTTTCTAACTGTGCCCAACATCACTCTGTTCCCTTCACTATTTCATTGTTTTTGTCCCTCGCCCATTCTTAGTCCTCTTCATCGGCTAATCATTCTCCTCTCTTCCTCTTGATGACTTCCATTTGCAAGGAACAAGACGCTTTTAGAGGATCCCCTTGCACGGCGATACTTTCCTGTTTATCTCCTTCTTTCTCCTCTCCGGATTCTTCATCATATTTTTTTCTTTCGATTGTCCTTCTTCCTGTCCTTCTTCCCAACCCCCTGTACTTGTTCTTCCATCCACTTGAGGCACGACACACACAACAGACGATTCAGTTCTTGTTGACTTCGCCGTAGCCACTTGCTTCGCAGCTATCGCCCGATTCTTATTTTGATGTTTCACCTTCGTGCGTTCTTTTTCCATCATCGCCACTGTTATATCATTTTTCGCATGCTCTTCTCCATTATCGTAACCGTCACGTCTTTAGACCTCATACCTGCGTCTGCATTCTCCTCCTTTACATTAATACCATTGGCGCAGAGTGGCAGTAGACGAATTCCGGTCTTGTTGACATCGCCATCGCCGTAGGCCCATTTATTGCCCCCTCCTCCTCCTCCTCCTCCTCCTCCTCCTCCTCCTCCTCCTCCTCATCCCTCCTCCTCCTCCTCCTCATCCTCCTCCTCCTCCTCCTCCTCCTCATCCTCCTCCTCCTCCTCCTCCTCCTCCTCCTCCTCCTCCTCCTCCTCCTCCTCCTCCTCCTCCTCCTCCTCCTCCTCCTCATCCCTCCTCCTCCTCCTCCCTCCTCCTCCTCCTCCTCCTCCTCCTCCTCCTCCCTCCTCCTCCTCCTCCTCCTCCTCCTCCTCCTCCTTCTTTAATGTAGATTGGGTTACTTTTTATTTTAACCCCAAGAAAGAGGACTTTGAAAAAATGACATTTCTCTGGTTATTTTCGATGTTAAATCCGCCATTTCTTCCTGTATGAACCCTTTATTCTCTTATACCTATCATTCCCGATATGCAAATAATCTATCTACGTCTTCCAGTCCCATTGACCAGCGTAAGGTGACATTGTAATCATATTCTACCCCCGTTTTTTTTACCAACGTCGTCCTCTTCTTTGTTACCCTTCTTTTCTTTTCTGTCACCTCCTTGGAGCAGAATTAGAGTAACAGAGGTCTTCTCACTCTCTTTGTTTTCATCGTTATTGTCGTTGTGGTTGCCGTCGCTACCGCTGCTGCCTCCGGCGCCAACAGTATCATCACGACCACCTTTTTCTCTTCGATGCATTTTTTTCTATTTGAACCAGTATGACTGCGAAAGAGTACCTAGCTGTGAATGGTTTTGTGACCACCGCCGCCACCAAATAATTTTTAAAGAGGACGTAAGCGATCCCAGAAATGTACTAATGTCAAACGCACAGGCATCACTTCCCGCTCTGGGACTGTTAGAAGCATCCCAAACTTGCTCTGTTTCATGATTGACCATCTACGTTGTAAGAATACTAGACCAGCACATGCCAACGCGTCTGGTTCGTGGTGTTATTGTCACAGGCGCGTTTATAAAAACCCTGGCAACGTCGGTTAAATATTTTGAACCGGACCCGAACTGCTAATTGGAATCTTACACCCGATCGTCAAACATTACGGTTTCTAGCAATTGACACGGGCACAAGGCCAGAATACAGAGGAACAGTGTTGCCTGTAGTTGATCCGTTTCAAGATGTTCCCACTGTTGACGCACTCTCAACCGCAACTGCAATCACGAGAACCATTCGCCGACGGATAGCACCAGCGTCCATCAATCCCAACCTTCACTTGCCCCAGGGGTGACGGTAGTTTCTAGGTCCGGATCACCTTAGCTGGACTATCAAAGCTCCAGCGTGTCCCACGAGCTTGTCAGAACTCTACATCTGCCTTGTAACACTACCCACCTATAACTCAACCCACAATAACTATCTTGCGAAAGCGCTTATTGTCGGGCGAATCGCCGGGGTTTTCCTAAACATTCTCGGGCATGCCGCTGGTGCCAGAGGAGAAGGAAAGTTCAGGGTTGTATTCCCCTTCCCTGGCCGCTCAGGCGGGCCCCCTTGCGTCGTAAAATGATAGTTGAACCGCCCTGTCGGTTATGATTAATTGAAAGTCCGCCTTATGCGAGTTTGTCTACAGCACTCCCACAACCCCCTTCCCCTACCCCCTTCCCCTACCCCTTCCCCCTGACCCCCAGGAGATAACCGTTAAATTTAGTGGATTCTCCAATTAGCCCAAATCTTTCTCCTACCTCTGGCGCACACAAGGTGTCTGATGCTGCTGCTGCCGCCGATGCGTCGGAGATCTCATTTTCTGCTCGCTCGCCCATCTGGACGACGGTGTGCTTGAACCGAGCACTAGTCATTCCGCGCATTCTCTTCGCACCCTCTGCCGAGGAACTGGTGAAATTTCGCCTGATTGGCCACCTGTCCCCGACTGGGGTGGGGCGGGATAAGGGGGAAGCTGTCTGCGTGCGTGGTTGGGGGGGGGGGGGGGAAATCGAGACGTGTTCGGTGCTCACGCGAGCGATTGAAGGAGAAAGGGACAGAGGGTGAGGGGTGATCAGCAGGACACAATTCCCCCGAGGCATAACCGAAACTGTCAGCTGTGCTATTCTCGAGGGGGGTGGAGCGTTGCGTTGTGGAGCCGCAAGCTCGTCTTTCGTCTTCACTGATTTCCTTAATTACTTTGTCAGCTAGCGTTATTGTGACGTGTCGGATTGACTCTCCTCTTCTGCAAAGGCGTGCACATTTCGGAACGGTCGCCCACTATGATTAATTAGGCAGATTATATTTTGAAGCAGCCACACAACCACCACCACTGCTGCCGTTGGCGATGTAGCGAGAGCACCATCGCCGGCTGCTCACTGTCTTCTCCCCCGTTCATTTTTCTGCCCGATAGAGCAATTTAATGCAGGACGATTACAAAGCTGGCCGCCATCACTGGCGACCTATACCGCATCACAGTGCACAGCAAATCGAGTTTGTCCATAAATTTTTTACTGCTATTAGCGAACTGCAATATGGATTTACCAATCATACCGCTCGTGAGCAGAGGGCGTGGTGATTGGTCAAAAGTGTGCGTTGGATTAATACGTGGAAGGCACTTTCGCCGTGTTTACTGCCTCCCAGGTGCATATTTTCCACCGCATTTTATAATACCCTCAATTTCCGGCCTTAAGAAGAGCAATTAGGAAATACCATTGAATGCGGTAACTGTACAAGAAGCCTTTCTCATATGGATTTTTTAACTTCGAATCCCCTTTGAGCAAAAGTATTATTTCCGTCCGGTTTCTTTGAACTAAAAAATACTGTGAACAGGTGACGAAGGTACACTCTTCCGACATTATAACAGTTTTTGCAAGAGGTCCAATAGCCGATAAGCGAGATCCCTGCACTAAGATGCAGACGGGAAGTATACAATTCCTTATATCCCACTGTGAGTAGAAACCGTGATTTGACTATGGGCATGCCTTAAAATATATCAGAGAAAAGGCTTTGATAAGCACAGTTAAGAGCTAACGGGAGGTATCTTCTGCATTTGACCGACACATTTCGTTATTCGGCCCGAATTAAACTGTAGCGAAATGTGACGCCGAACGAGCTGCCTTTAGGGTAGGGTGGATTACGAGAGTTCTGGAATCCAGTGGGCAATCGCATAGCAAAGGGCAGTCGATAATGAGGAATTATAACATAAACAAAGACGGAGATAAGATCATTAAACACTTCTACCAACCGAAATTTCCATTTCCTGTCTAAGGCGAATGAAGCAAATGCATTTTTTCAACCCATGTCTTCTGAAACAGTAAGTTCGAGGCAATTAAAATGACTGTGTGAACGAAAATTGTCTGACTGAAAAGCTGGTTCGAGCCTAGAGGCCGAGTTCTGGAGAACTGTGAGGAAAGATAGGCGTGACTTGACGTATTTACTTAGTATGCGGTAGCTATGGCTAATTAGATAAGGTAGTAAGCGATATTAGTTATACTTTACGCCGTATTTGATGCTGCATTTAATACAGGAGTTCGTGTTATAACTGACTCCACCCACCTGTGCTTGGTGCTCTCGGGGCAGCATAAATGTATTTGGGCGTTACTGAGTAAAACAGATCAAGTGGGGATATTCTGAGCATCAATTGCTGCAAGACACAGACAGAAAAGCTCCTATTCCAGGGGTCTTGCACTAATTTCCAGAGAGATTACTGTTAATGTAAAGGTTGGTTTTTGGTTAAGGTTAGGTTTCAGTTTAGGGTAAGGGTTATGCCTCGATAATTTTACCCTTGCTGGAATTTTGCACAAGACCATCTGTATTACCGGGGAGGGCGGTACCTGTTCTCATGTCTTTCTGAAAATTTTGCATAAAAACAACAAATTCCTTTTGCCTGACAGTATCTGCTATTTACTTGGTTTCCTCTCTTTAGAGGTGCGTTTTTAACGGTTAGCATCTTGGAATAGAAAAATTGAAAATAGATTTAAAAAAATAGGGGCTACAAAGAAAAACCTTTTTTCAAATGTTCGTGCATATTTTACAGCCTAGTATTCGTTGACCACTACCGAGGTAGGGCTAACTTTGCCGAATTTCCATGAAATCTTCTGAGCTTTTTAGAAGTTATACACTTGGTTTTCCACGTTTTTTAAAGGAAAACTGGGAAGAATCCGACTAAAAAACAGCGTTTTGTCATAAATCGATATTTTTTCAACATGTTTTTATTACTTTCAGTTTTAACGCAAAAATCAATCAGATAGCTTCAGTGACACATTCGATAATTTATCAAACATTTTGAGACATTCCGTGGTCAGCATCGCTTGAATCATAACCCTAATTTCCCAAGGATTTAGCGCAAACCCTGTTCCCATGCCCTGCCATGAGGACAACCACCACAACCACAACCACCACCAGTTGCAGTAGGTGCCAATGTTAAGCATGAATCATTTGAAATGTACAGCCTTTTCAAGGCCGATTCCGGTGAGCTCTCGTAGACCGTTTGCTATAGGTGAAACAATATTGACAGCAGATGTATTAGTCGAAAGTCCAGACACGTGTTTCGCCGGTATTCTGCCTCTGTTTGATCCAGCTGTTCGGGGTTCGCTTCATCAGTGGGTCCCCCTAGAGTTCCCTGCGTACTTTATGGTAGATAATCCAGTTTAGAAATTGCTGCTTTTTGATTTCCTGAGAAATTTATCGCTAAGTTGAAGTAAATCAGTCTATTTGAAGGTTTATAGGCGTAAACTGAAAGTTGATATTAATACTTCGGCCGACTTATATCAGCCACAGCAGGATAACTGCTCTGAGGCACCGAGAGTGTAAGCTCGTTTACACAGCCTTTTATGTCTAGTCGATGGGGTTATTCGCGTGGTATTTTGACCGGTCAAATGTCAGATAGGTTCAATGTATTTACGTTAACGCGCACAAAAATCATATCCGCTGATTCACTTATATTCGAGGGTTAGTCCCTACCCCCGTCCAGAACAACGTGTTTATTTGTTTGCCGGTGGGAAGGAAGAACCGTTTCCTGACCTAGGCTTGCACGTTTACTTGCTGCTTCAACTGGGGCGAGAGAGAGAGAGAGAGAGAGAGAGAGAGAGAGAGAGAGCAGCTCTGTACCATTGAACCGAAACCACTTTTTCTTATCGACGGAGGGAGCAATCGTTCCACCACCGCCTTTGTCGCCACGCCTAGACAAATGCTCGAATTGGCCTTCTCAAAAGAAGGCTGCCAACACCTCTGCTACACGAGACGCAGTGCAGCAACCTTCTGGCGCCACTCGCACGCAACTGAGGGCACACACGACCAAATTACCTGAACCAGGGCCATACTACTCAGCGGGCACGCGCGGCGGTACGTGCCTCAGGCGCGCATGAGCGAATGTGTGCATGCACCCACCGCAGCAATGCCTGCATGAAGGCCGAGAAAAATGGGTTTAACTTTCAACTGCTTGACCCTTGCACACACACACACACACACACACACACACAGACATGGTGTGTGTGTGTGTGTGCGGCCATCGTTCTCAAATAACCAGGACCACCACCGCCGACATCGGCATTGCCGTAGCGGAAACCGCGGAGGGAGCGGGGGGTAGGGGGAGATTTTCTGGTTGCTACGGGGCAGCTCTGAGACGGCAGCGGTGGCGTGACTGGCGCTGAGGTTGCACAGACAGTCACAAACAAATCCCTCGGGACGGTTGCGACCAGCCCGCAGGGCGAGCTAGCCACAGTCCCAGATAGGAGTCCACCTTGTGTGACCGTTGCTAGCTCATCGGCCTGGAGATGACAATCTCTGGAAGCGCATCTAAAACAAATCCATTATGAGCCATACATGTTCTCGTTCGTTCACATCTTTTTTTCTTCTTCTTCTTCTTCTTCTTCTTCATGGTTTTCTCACACTGATTCTTTTTCATTCTCGCTTAGAGGACCACACCTCCTCCCTGCTATTCACGCTTACGTGGTTTTCAGTTACATTCGTTGGGTAGATGGCGTCGGAAACGGCGGTGGAGCTGTCACATTTATTCACGCAGACTACATGCACGCTAGTGCAGTAGATAGACTAGGAAGGAATATTATGCGGTTTTCCCGCTGTGGCTGATGGAAGTCGGCCCAAATATTCATACGCCTATAAAACTTTAAGTAGACTAATGTACTTCAAGTTTGCGATTGCATTCTGATAAAATTAAAAAGAAACAATTTCTAAACTGGAGTAGCTACCAAAAAGCACACAGGGAACTCCAGGGGACCGACTGATGAGCCGGACCCCTCGCAGCTGTGTCAAGCCGAGGCAGAATATTGGCAAAACATGTGTCTTGTTTTTTTAGCAAAAATGGGTTATCCTGCAATTCCTACATAAACTAGGCAAATATTTAAGTCATTCGTATACAACAGGGCTTTTATCATCAGCTCGAAATCTTAAAAAATAAACGCTTGAAGCTAAAATAAAATTTCTGACGGCCAATTCCAAGCAGTAATTCTCCGTATACGAGTAAAACTAATAAAAACAAAATTAATTACGACAGTAACGTCAAGGTTTGTTAGAAATAGTACTACCTGAGGTTTCTATATTCAGATAGTGCTTTTAACCACCGTCTACCACTGGATTACAGTGGTTTAGCCGACATCTGGCTACAGCAGATTCCCTATGACATAAAACGTCTGAAATGTGTTTTCGATTCGAAAAGAGTATCTACGTTGTGTTATAATATTGATTATTGTGCAGCCTTCTCCCAATATATTTCAGTCAGATGAAGATGCCGGTTTTGAACGAGCTTCCTTCCTTCCTGCCGAAAGCATACTCTATAAAAATGAAAACCTAATTAGTACGCAGTCTTGTCATTCATCTTTAATGTCTTTATAAACGGAAGTAGATTTTATAAAAAAGGCGCAACAAATTTTATTGACGGAAACTTACATCTTTTTAAATTTTATATGTGAACAAGGTTATCTCTCGGTTTTAAAAAACTTTCTTCATGACGGAATAATTCTGAAGCCTACCGACCGTTACACATGAATTCAAGGTTTCCAAACTACATGCTGAATAGATTCTGTTTATGGACAATCACGCATTTCTCTACGGCATGGGAAAGAGCTCACAAAATTCTCATAATATTTCCCAATGGATTTGGATTTTGTTGCAAAGGCAACATGAATACATTGGTAAATAAGATGTATTGTGAATGAGCATTTGACGGTTTTTTCAATTTCATAATTAGAAACTTTTTATAAAACCGAAAGATACTCTTTCATTTAAATATAAATTTGAAGAAGACGTAATTTGCTACCAAACGAGTACAATAAAAAATGTTTGCATGCTTTACTATAAAATATACTTCAATTTATAATGGCATTGAAAATGAATTAGAAAATACGTACCCATTAAGTTGCCATTTTCTACAGAGTATGCTTTTTGCATGCGGTCAGAGAGAAACTTGACCAAAAGCCGGCATCCTATGATGACTGAAATATCTCGGGATTAGGCTGTACGATTATTAATTTCATAACCCTACGTAAGTATTCTTTTCGACTGGAAAGCACATTTCAGAATTTCGGCTGAGATTTCACGATATAAGGAAGCGACTGTATCTATCCCGAACAGGAGGTAATTGAATAACCTGACTGATTTGTTTAGAGACAGTTGTTGCCAATCAACCACAGAAAAGGAAAACGTGGTAACTCTATGTGGCACGATAGCAGAACCAAATTTAATCGTGAGGACTCACGGGTGCTTAAAATTCCCCGCCATTATATTCAATATGAACACTACCGTCCAAGTCCTCATTGCCATCGTGTTTATCTAAACGCTTGTAATCCGCTCATAAAAGCATTCGTGAGGACGCCTGAAGAGCAGGTGAACAAGTGACCAGAAACTTGCCGTCAATACTATTTTGCCTGGAAGTATTTAATTTCAGGACTGAGAGGGGCACTCGTTCCTTGGCTTTACAGTCGGCCGACGGAGTCCTTTTACGACGGTGTCAGGCTAGCAGAAGCTGGATCGAGGACCCTAGGAAGGACGCCAGGTAATTGGGAAACGACAACGCAGTACTTCCGTCGGTGTGGCAGTAAGTTATTGACTTTGAGGCACCCTTTTGGAGACAAACCTACTCGGACACGTTCAGTCACATAGAGAGGGGAGTGAGCGGGCGGGTTTACCCATGAAAACGGCGGAGGCTCAAAGGGCCCGTCCTGGTTACTGTGTTCATGGCAGCCACCCATATCCAAAGCCAAGGCGGAACACATGCTCGATCACACGCTCAAGGCTGCTGCCGATGAACTTTGCTGTCGCGAATGCTTCAGCAAGTGCTTAGGGGTGGGTGGGTTCCAGGCTGGTTTAAGTGTAGGTACAGCTGTTCGCATGGAGCGCTGTCACGAACGCATAAGACTGGGCCCCAAGAGTTTGAACTACTTCGGAGCCGTCTGGAAAGGTCACTGTCCTCATTCGTTGGTTCCACAGCAAAGTGTCCAATGGCCTATGCTCGCAGAAGGGGCAAAAAGAAAGCCCGTATTCAGTTCTGAAATCAGGTTAGATCCCTGATCGCCTCCTCTATCTTTCTTTCTCTCTCTCTCTCTTCTCTCTCTCTCTCTCTCTCTCTCTCTCTCTCTCTCTCTCTCTCTCTCTCTCTCTCTCTCTCTCTCTCTCTCTCTCTCTCTCTCTCTCTCTCTCTCTCTCTCCTCTCTCTCTCTCTCTCTCTCTCTCTCTCTCTCTCTCTCTCTCTCTCTCTCTCTCTCTCTCTCTCTCTCTCTCTCTCTCTCTCTCTCTCGCTTTCCTCTGATGGCATATACTTCAAATTGCGAACAATAGAAGGTGAGTTCGATTGGGAACTGAGAGAGCGTTGAACCCAGTCAATTGAAGCCTGGGTTAAGGCTGTGGCTGTCATTTAAGGCAAATAAATCATTAATTCTGAACGGAGTACTGAAAAAAAGAAGGGAGATGGGGATGAAATTTCTAGCTTGTTGTGAGTCTCCTGGTCGATCGGTAAGCGCCCATCTACATCGTTGATAATTACTGATCGAAACCGACAAGATAACCAGCGCGCGACGCAGTAGGTTAGAGCGTTTAACTTCTAACCAAAAGGTTTCGGGTTCGAGCCTCATTTCCCGCAACAACTGTGATTGGGTATGGCTGGGTGACGATGGTTAATCAGCCATAAACGACCATTCCAGTCTCCCTTGTCTTTGTCGGTAATGTCGTTCTGTCTATATCCCTCGTCATTGTGCAGCTACTGGCGGGGCTCGAGAGTGAGTCCCAAGGCACAGCGGTACGAGTGGGTCCCGTAACCGATTGGTGAACGTCCATCCACCATTGCATTTATAGCTTATTAGCCAGCCATACCTGGTCTCAGGTTTGCTGAGTCAGAGATGCGTATTTGGCTTCTTTGGTCGTTGGGCGTTTCTATGAAAGGAGACACAAGCTTGTTGTCCCGTCTCATACGATCGTAAATGTTAACCATCACGTGAATTGCGTCCACCAACCAGGTTAGGGGACACGTTTGTGCCGTTGCATCATTGAGCTATATATACAGCCCTTACAGGTGGTCGGATAGTGAGCAGTAAGGATGTAGGAAAAAATACTTGGCCAAAAATGACCAAAACGACCTTCTGAAGAAGGCTATGCTTAATTCACACCAGTGCTGTTACTTCTTTGGTTGTCTCCAATCAGTTATAACCAACCCCAGGTTTTCCAACCCCTGAGACTCGAACTCACGATCTGTTGGTTAGACGTCCGCAGCCCTAACCATTGAGCCACGGGTTCGTTGTTCTGTTGGTTGCGATCGAGTATATTAACTATGCCAGAGGGCCGCTCACCGATCGCAAAACCTAGAGACCGGTATGGCTAGCCGATGATGGCTACTAAACCAGAACTGGACATTCCAGTATCCCTTGTCCTTGTTGATAATGTTATTCAGCCGCTGAGCGGCTGCTGATAGGGTTCAAGAGTGAGCCTCAAGGTACAATGGGAAGAGTATGTCCGTAAAGCGATCGATTAGCACCCCTCTACTATTGTCTTCAATCAATCATACCCAAACCGCAACGTTAGAAATTCTACAATAGTTCATCCCTATTTCTTACCAAAATGACCTTTGCGTTTGTGTGTGCGTGCCATGCCAATCGAGATATCCAGGAAAACGGAGCTAATTGGTAAACCGGGTCGATCCAGTTCAGCAACAAATGTCTTACAACTGTAAGCCCTCCCTTTGGCTCATGTTCTGACTTAAGTGATTTTTCACTCACTAACGTTAAGAACAGCGTCACGTGTCAGCTGCATGAGGTGATCACATCTCAATCATTGCGAGCGATGACGCCCACTGGGTGTCGCATTGAGCGGGCACAGCACTGGTGACTGGCACGTGAATTAACTTATAGTGAGGCCGACTTACACAGCATCGATCACACTCTCTCCTCACTCGTCCACCTTGCATCGACGGTGGGGCAGTGCAAAGACCGCCTGAGATAGGCTTGGGCGCAGTGGCCGACAACGCTGAACTAACCGTCTATGCGTGTCACACATGACCTGGTCCCAGTTGCATCTACCAGGTTTTCGTGGTAGTGACTCGGATAATACATCAATGAGGCCGCCAAAAAGGGCCGCCATCAAGAAGGATTCACTGGGCCTGACTCTCAGCCCTCCAGTTACTCACTCCACATACACCCAGTACCGACTATGAGGACAAATTTGGCAAATGTCCATGTGTCGACATTTAACCCATTGGGACAGATACAAAACCTCACAGTACTCCTAGTATAAGCACTAGCCAGAAGCCCAAACTCCGGCTTTGTTGAATTTCTGCAGCTTGCTTACTCACTTACAGGGGCTCTGGTGACCTCTACGGATGTTCGGGTTAGTGCTTCTGTTAGGGTTAGGCTTTAGATCTAGGTTCACGCTTTCTTGGGGTATCTGAGCCTGCTAATGGCGTAAATATAATTTTATATTTGTTTATTCCCGACAAAAGTTGTGTAACAGCTTCGTTTATCTCACCCATAAAACCAATATTATGATTAATTCCTTATTACAGGAGTACTCACTCACGTTTCCTGAGTGGGGCCACATATTCGATCGTTGCTACTCATAACTCCTCCGTATCGTTGTCTGCATCAGATAAAATTTCACCAGTTTTCACCGAAAATTTTAGCTCTTCTTGTTGTTGGAAACCCTGCGTTCCTGGGAAGGAGGAAGAACGCAGTCAGCATTGTCCCATCAATGTCAGTAAGGTTACCCCCTAATAATGGCAAACAAGGGATTAGAAACGTGTGTTTACTATACGTAGGAGACCGGAACCCCTGGAAGACAGGACTTATCCGTTGACAACTCGACGCCCCAAGGGCGTCTGTTAGTGCAACAGCCTTTCTTGGTTGTGGGGAGGCTGCGAAATAAGCAAACTTCCGTCCGTCCGTCGAATAAACAGTTGCAGACAGCAGTGGCTAGCGGACTGCAGAGACCTATAAAATTCCGCAAGCTCTTTTTGCAACCGTGGCCCCTGTGGGCTGGACCTCCATCCAAATGCCAAGTCGGAAAGCAGGGAACACCAGTTGTGTGCAACCCCTGACTCTCTATGCTGCGCAAATTCCTCACCTGCGAATATCGACTGCAGTACGGCCTTTGGGGATAGGGGGGGGGGAGCGAATGGGCAATGCTATGCAAGCCTTGGTGCAATACAATGTGTAATTGCCTGCCTCGCCCTGTTTGGTTTGCCAGATCGTGTTTCGCGCAGCAGGCGTCGAGAAATTCGAACGCCAGCCGACGTGGTGTTACGAGCATTCTAAATGAATCCACCAAAGCTTCCCTTCGGTGAGGGGAATCGGTGTCACAGTGGGCTGCCGTCTTCGTGCTGCTGGTGCTGCGAACGTCACAACTGTTGCCGCCTACATGCCCACGCGGTGCACTGAGGATATGCAACAAAAGGCCTTTTGTGGCAAACCGCAGACCGTGTGGTCCTCCTGTCCTTGTGGCACGTGGGTCGGAATTCCGGGACGGCGAAGTACAATATGTCACGAAGCGAATTCAAGGATGGTTTGTAGGGGGAAACTGCTATGCGATTGGTGGAGGGCCTCTCACGGTCGTGTGCAAAGCCGCTTTGAAGCAACAAGTATCCCATTCTAACACCGCTGACAGTCATTTATGGGATTCTAGTTACAATATGCTGATAGAAGCGAACAGGCGAGTTCCAGGAAGCAGTTCAGAAGGAGAAGACGTGATCGCACGAACACATCATCAGAACCACTAGCAGATAAGGGTGCTAGAGGCACAAGGTGAGCAGTATTTATAGCTCCTAGCGGCCATGGGATCACATGAGTATGACAATTAGCAGCTCTCCCCAGCACCGCTTGGTCGTCCACGTAAGAGTCTTTAGTTGCCGTGCTTTGTCACCTAAACAAGGGAATACTTCCAGAAAACCAATGTGGATTCTGAAGATGCTACGGGACAACTGTCATGATTTTCACCACTTGCCAGCTACAAGAGAAGTGCCAGGAGCTGCGAACCCACCCATACACTGCTTTCGTGGGGTGGGAAATCATGCAGAAATTCGGCTGTCCTGAGTGGTTCACGCACATGGTGCGTTAACTTCACTATGGGATAATGGCGCGCGTCACTGGCAACGAGACGATATCCGAAGCATTCGCAATGACCAACGGAGTGAAACAGGGCTGCGTACTGGCCCCCACCCACTTCAGTCTCATGTTTTCTGCTATGCTGGTGGATGCCTACCAAGATGAGCGCCCTGGGATCAGCATCGTCTACAGAACTGACGGACACCTTCTCAACTGTCGGCGTATGCAGGCCCCAATGCGCGTGTCTACGACTACAGTCCATGACTTGCTCTTCGCGGACGACTGCGCTCTTAACACCGTGACGGAGGAGGACATGCAAAGGAGCATGAACCTCTTCGTTGCAGGCTACACCGATTTTGGATTAACAATCAGTACAGCCAAAACGGTGGTAATGTACCAACCGCCACCCAGCGTGGAATACAATGCTCCACGAATCAATGTCAACGGTACTCAACTCAAAATGTGGAAACCTTTGCTTATCTGGGAAGCACGCTGTCATGCAACACGAAAATCAACGACAAAGTAGCTTAACGGATCTACAAAGCCAGCTAGGCATTCGGCTGGCTGCAGGCCTCCGTGTGGAATGGCCACGGTATTCACCTGAACCCCAAACTGTAGATGTACAAGGCCGTCATCTTGACGACACTCCTTTACGGAGCGGAAACCTGGACCGTTTACTCGAACCAAGCCAGGAAGCTGAATCACTTTCATCTCAGTTGCCTCCGCAGAATACTGAACCAGAGATGGCAAGACAGGATCCCTGACATAGAAGTCCTGGAGTGGACCGAAATCCTCAGCATCCACGCCATGCTGAGGCAAGTGCAACTGCGATGGAGCTGCCACCTGGTAAGAATGGATGACGACCGACTACCCAAACGCTTTTTCTGCGGAGATGTCGTTACGGGTGCTCGCCGACAGGGAGGTCAAAAATGACGCTACAAGGACACTTTGAAGAAATCTCTGAAGGAATTTAATATTAACTCGGTGACCTGGGAGGACATCGCCTAGGATAGACCGACATGGAGAACATCCGTAAAGACTGGTGCAGCAATCAATGAGGCCAAAAGGATGGATTGTAAGTCACAACCACCGCGGATGAACACTGCCAATGCCCAAGCCCTGCCAACATGCCCATGCTGTCTACGCGCATTCCGTGCACGAATCGGCCTGGTCGAACATCTTTGAACTCAATGCAACAACAATCCCACAACATAAACTTCTGCCACACCTGCCTCAAACCCCACGACGACGGCCACCCCAAACACCAACGATCACCCCGTCCATGCCCACACGCCATCGATCACCAAAAACTTTCTCCCTCCCCCTTGCACTGGTCAAGGCGACTAACAGCACTTGCAGCACTCCTGCCACCTCAATGGCCAGCAATGGTCATCTGCTACCACCCCCCCCCCCACCAACATGCCCTCATTGCGATCGCACATTCACTTCACACATCGGTCTGGTCTGTAACTTGCGAATCCATCACACAGAGACCGGCGAACCAGTGCCAGGAGGACCAACCTGCAACCGCCGCACCCGAATCAACTGTCGCACTGTCCACGCACATTCACGCACCGCATGGGCCTACTAGGCCATATGTGTCTCCATTAAAACTCGCGGTCGAACACCGTCGGCTATACCACAACACTACATCTCTCCTCATTAGCCTCGGTATCTCGCAAAATCACACGCAAAACCACAAAAGATGCTCTCAGTCTACATAACTGTTTGAGAGCCAAGTATGATCCTTGGCTCTTTCTCCATGTGGCTCCTCTGTTGCATGTGTGATCTGAGCTTGAGAATATCACGGGGTGATCAGCGCCATGGGTTGGAAGGTGGCCAACTGACAATTCCACTCAGACCTCGTATTCAGTCCAATGTGTGTGATGTCTGACTGGTGGTCTGAGAGTCAGGCTGTTATGACTCCTTCTTAACGTGACCTCTGGCTATCTCAGACATGTGAGATGTGAGCCGTTCCACCCCTGTTGTGTGAAATCCTGGTGCTTGTGTTTAGGGGGCCAGGTCGTGTACGAAGTACACGTAGACGAGGTCACCAGCAGCTGCACCCACTTCCGCACCAGAAAACTGACCGGATCGGACGGTGGTCTGATTTTGGAGGTGAGGGAGAGAGTGAGGTCGATGGCTCAGCGCATTTTCCTCAATATAAACTATCTGACGCGCTTGAAACTATCAATGTGCGCTAAAAGCCGTGGCTTGGAAGGTTGTCAACTGACATGATAACTCAAACCGCGTGGTCAGCCCAGTGCGTGTTTTGTGTGGCTGCAATGGCTCTTTCTTAATGTGGCCTTTATGACACTCCCACTCCGTGAAATCCGAGCTATGTGGCACGCCCAGGGGCGGATCCGGCCGCCCCAGCCACATGCGCCCTCTCCCGCCTCCAGTCTTCTTGACTCTGTCATGAAACCATGCTTAGGTGGGGAGGAGGAGGAGGAGGAGAGAGTGCGGTAGCTGCAGCGCAAGGCTACTATCACTTAAAACTAATCCACGCGCAAGTCACCGTCCCTGCACCACCTTTCTGTGGAGCATACGGTGGACATCGTCGGAGATAATGCAATCACCGACAAAGATAAAAGAGACTGCAATAGCCATTTCCGGCTTATCTAACGTCATAAGCCAGTCATACCCAACCCGAGGCTCGAACTCGCGACCCGTCGATCATAAGTCCAACGCTCTAGCCATTAAGCCACCTGCTCGTTGTCTTGCCGGTTTCGATCGAGCCTCGGGTGGTGACGGCTACTGCGCCAGAAATTGTAATTCCAGTTTCCCTTGTTTTTGTCGGTAGTGGCGAAAGCCGATACCGATTCTGTGACTGAGGTGGATGAAATGAAATGGGTTCATCTCTCACGTGTGTGCTGATACGGAGATGTGTGGTGATTTACCGCAGATTTTCATGACTGCGTATGCAGCCCAGTAGGCCCATGCAGTGACTGAATGTGCATTGGCAATGTGAGCAGTTAAGGCAATTGTTATCAGTGTCTGTTTGTGCTCCGGGCACTGGTGCGCCAGTCTCTGTGCGATGGATGTGCAAGTGACCGATCAGGCCGATGCGTAAGGTGAAGGTGCGATCGCGACGGGGACATGTTGAGAACGAGACCACATTGTTGATGGTGGGGACGGTGGTGGTTGTGGTGAGGTTAGTGGTTGATGGGGCGTTGGACACGTTCTCTACTTTTTGATGTTTTGATAGGTTGTAATCGCCATTGTCGCTGGGGTTGTGACAGGGATGATGAATGTGGTGAGGGTCGACGAAGTCGATGGCGGGGCAGCTGAATCCTGATCACCAGGGATGTTGGTGGCATTTGTCTCCGTGAGGGTTTATACAGAGGCGAAGATGGGGGCGTTGGCAAAGAGAGCAGATGGAGTTGTCGGGTCGTTTTTGCATTGGATCCAGAGAAGTCTCCTGATGTCGATCTGTGCGCGGAGTGTACGTTGACAGCGAGGGCACTTTGGACAAAAGGAGGAATCGCAGATAGGTCATATTTTTTGAAAACCGAAGCGTCAGAGACTGAGGGTGAAGTAATACTATTGGCTAACAAGTAAGGCAGAAGAAACTGAGGGATATGCAAATATTAGTGAGATTAATAATTCCTTTGCGGCAGTCTACCAACCTCGAACCACCGTCTCAGACACATAAATGATTTCGGAATGCTGGACGTGATGCTTCAAACTTATCCTAAACTTGATTTTCAAGCAAGTGGAAACCAGTGCTGTTCTCTATCGTCCCTTCTTCTTACAGGAGACAGTGGCCCAGTTGTCCGGTGGAATAGCCCTGGACGGCGAGTCAATTCCATCTCAACTTTAAAAGTGCTTAGCTCCATCTCACAAACAAGCTTATAGTCTTGTTCCAGTAGATGCCACGACAGGAACAGATTGCAGAAAGATCTCGAGGTTGCAGTCACTGCTCATGCAGGAAAATGCAAAGGAAACTGACAAGTCTGAGAAAAAACTGCGTGCTCTGCCTTCTTAGTACTGCCGGCAGAATATTCATCCACGTGTTACGTAATCAGGGGCAGGAACCCTTCCAGAAGGACAATGAGGATCCCGGAAACAGCAGTAAACCACGAAGGTTGACCAGCATTTCCGATGCTGTACGCAGTGTGTTCCAAAGCGGGGTGGCTGCAGAGATGGTGACTTGCGTGTGGATTTTTTTTTAGTTAAAGGAAACTTTCAGTGAATCTACTGCACTCTCTCCGCCCTCACCCATCTGGACCCGGCCTCGAGATAATGGCGAGAAGACCGGAGGTGGGATTGGGCCCAGGTGACTGGCGCGGCGTGAGCCTGCGTCTAGGCGTGCAACAACCCCCATTATGCGTGCACGTTACCAATGACGCATATCCTGCCACAGCATGGTCTCCATGTTCATTCATCGCCTCTATCGCGTGGCCCGTTGTAAGGACCCATGAGAAAACGGCACACCTAGATGTTACGTTGCTGCTTTTTTGATTTACTCAGAAATTAATCGCTAAATTGGAATACATCAGTCTATTTGAAGGTTTATAGGCGTAGACTGGAAGTTTATAGGAATATTTGGGCCAAATTCTATCAACCACCGCGAAATAACCACGTAATGTTCATTAAACTACTAATAGGCAGTCAGTAGTGTATCTATGGGTTACTTGAGGAACCATAGTGCCAGTATAAGTACTAGCTAAAAGCCCTGACACGTGTTTCGCCCGTGTTCGGCCGCTGTTTAACACAGCTACGGCTTGGAATGATTTACCCCAAGTTAGCAATTAAAAAGCAGCAATTACTAAACTGTAGTATCTACCAGAAAGCACACAGGAAACGGGTGGGGACCCATTGATGAGCCGAACCCCTTGCAGCTGTGCTGCCAATATGATTACACCTGTAACCCCCTAACTTTTACGGTCCGCCAACTGATCTAAAACTACGGACTGCCTTTTCTTCATGAATCTGACAGTGGCTTTCAATGCTGTGAAATTCGGATGTCCGGAGCGATGAGCACAGATAATGGGGCACGTCGGAGACAACGGAGGCAATTTCTGAAGCATTTGCGTTTAAAAATGGACGAAAGGGCCTGGTTTCATCTGCTCCCACCTTCTTTGGCGTTTGTAAGGTTGATAGACGTCAATGGCGAGGAAGGGTAGAGCCTCAACATTGATGATGTGCTTTTAAATTTTCACCGAAATTAATACGCAAATTTGCAGCAAATCCTTCGGAATAAAAGTTTGTAGACGTAGTCCACAATTCGATATGGATAGCTACGGCGGAATAACCGTGTAATATTCCTGACTCGGGGCCACTGCATGGCACAGCTGTGAAGGGTTTAGCTCGTCAATGTGTCCCCCAGCGTTTCGCGTGTGTTAAGTTCCACCAGTTATTTTTTCCTAAAATCTCCGAAAAGGCTTTCCCTTCAGATATTTCTTCGTTCTTGGGAATAAGAAGAAGTCGCAGGAGGCCAGATCGGATGAAAAAAGGCAGAAAGAAACCGTTGTTACGACACCACCACCATTAAATTCTTTGTTATTCTTCCTTTGTTATTCCTTACGGTTCTTTCTGCCGCTGCCTTCCCCTGTACCTCTGATGCATGCGCTCCCTCCTGACGTATTTTATCCTTCAACGCTTGGTCTTATTATTATTATTATTATTATTATTTTTATTCTCTTCTTCAATTCGCACTTCTCCTCGTCTTTGTTCTTCCTCCTCGCCCTCTAATGATGCTTATTTAACTTCTGTTCATCTCGATATCATCCAGATCGTCGATGGCAGGACCCGAGTCTGAAATTTATCTCCCAGAGCATTATGTTTGATTATTACCTGTACTCGGTTCCCGCCGCCTGTCGTCTACATTCCGTTTGATGGTGACTGGTGCTTTCACCTAGGAGAGGACATGAACTGGCGGTTCATCCAGCAAGGCATGAAGTCGATCAATAACTGGCTCCCGGTGAAAAGGCGACTGCAGCCAGCTTTGTTAGTGTCTATGATTACCTGATGACAGCAAGTTATATATCGTCATCATAGTCTATTTTGTAATTGCGGTAGTGCCTCTAGATGCAGAGGAATAGGAGTGTGCGCCTAAGAGGAGTCTTGTTCGGCGGATGTAAGCAACTACCACATACATGTTTGGCGTAGACCAAGGCGTACTCTGCAGCCAGGCAATGGGCCCACAGTGCTCAATCCTGTCACCGATGTGTGTTGGACATTCAAAGAATTGATACCTACACAGATCAGACATACGCGGTTTGTAGTTTTCAAGTAGCTGCTCCGAGTGTGGGACAAGGTACATCCCCTTCGCTATTTTGAGGAGGAAACCCACCTTTCTTTCGCTCAACG
Source organism: Schistocephalus solidus (assembly GCA_017591395.1). NCBI lineage: Eukaryota > Metazoa > Platyhelminthes > Cestoda > Diphyllobothriidea > Diphyllobothriidae > Schistocephalus > Schistocephalus solidus. The sequence goes on along the minus strand of WEDG01009067.1, from coordinate 48,851 downwards.
AGGCAGGGATGGCGAAGAAAACGATGAACCTGGAAATCAGCCAACAGAACAGGAAACAAAGACTGGAAGGGGCCCAGCGGTAAACCCTGTCGAAATTTCACAGCGTCCTAGCATTCAGATGCGTCAACAGTCGTCTCATTCTGCGGGCGACTCAGATATAAACCAGAATATAGACTTCAGGCCTTTAGCCAAACAAGCGAGATTATGTGTTTAATATTTTTCGATTTAAAATAACATCTTAAAAACAGTAAGTGCTAAGGCGTTATCCGCTGTTCAAAACACTCTTTATATTCTTCTGAAATAATCCTGGGAAGTGCCTCCAACAGATTTTATGCAACTCTACGTTCTGAAACCACTTCCCTCTAGGATAATTATCTGCAGGCTTAGGAATAAAAAGAAGTCACTGGGGGTGTTAGGTCAAATGTATAAAGGGTGGAGATAAACCGTTGTCACGCAATTTTTCGCCAAAACTGGTTGAGTTTGAGCACTGTGTGGGCAGACACGTTGTCATGACGATGTCGCAAGACTGACGACAGCTATTTAGCTCGAATTATTCATCCTCTTGCCGGTAACACTTGTGGTCAAAATCTCTCCATAAATCTCTTTACTATAAGTTTGTTACAGCCTAATGATTTAACTGCTGTGAAAAAAGCTATTAATACCGAGTGCAGGTCCGTCCTCTGAATGGAACTTGAAGTGCATCACAGTTAGGGGCGATTTGAATTCACTATTTGAGCTTTCTGTGACTGTCAACAGGTTGAGTAAATTATTATTCAAAACCTTATAACACAAAGATGGGAAGTTTTCAATGGTCATGCAGTCTAAAACTCAAGCAAACGTTACCTTCCTATGTGCGTTCGTAAGTGTTGTGACACAACATACCCCCTGTTTTTTACATTTTAAAACCTACTACTACACCAATAGGACGGTAAAAACGCCTCATACGCCTTCAAGCTGGGAGGCAGTACTGAAGTTGAGTGCAATTATGCAGTTCCTTTACTAAAACTGGCCAGATTCCACAGGAGTACTTACGTACAATTTCACAATTAAAGAAGGCATTCCTTTAGTCGTTTTTTTGGGAAGAGAAAACAAATTAAAATTAAATTTAACCAAAAGCAGAGTACATTCGAACACGTGCGAAAGAAAATGAACATAGGCATGGACCGCCCGGCCAAGTTTGCCTGGCAGGAAAGCAAGTAAGTTTTAAATCAACAAAAATCATTCTGCACATAAAAATTTCTGACTTTGTCGGTTGCAAACCGACTAAATACTTACTCAGTGAAAGTGAACACCACACGGTAAGCTTATCAAAGTACAGCGCAGCATGTATACTTCGATACTATTTTAGTACTCTGTTTATGTCAAAAAAACAAACCATAATGATCAGGCTGCTCCTTTAAGTTTTTCATCGAAAAATCACCCAGAACTTGGGGGGAGTTTGAATAAGAAAACCACTCCATTTATCGTGCTGAGTTTTCAGGAATGCTACTTGACCAACTAAGCGAAAAGGTTGGCTATTAAACGTACCTATCGGGAGAGGGCAAAACTGCCCACAGTAATCTTGTTTGGGTACCCCGTAACGTCGACACAGTGCCCGAAATTAGGGTTTAGTTCATCAGCATGTCCCCTAGCGTTCCGCGTGTGATTTCTGGTTGATACTCCAGTTTAAATGTTGATCTTTTGGTTTTCTCAGAAACTAGTGCGTTTGAGTTGGTGTAAATCCTTCGGAAAAAAGCTTTTTTAGGCTCGGTCTGACTCCACCGCACTTACCGCAGAACATCCGTCGCATTAGGGTATCGCAGTAGGTTCCAGCGCAAGAATTCATGATTTCTGATGGAGAAGGACCTTCAACGGAGTATGGACCTTTTTTTGACTCCAGCTGCTGAAAATTCCGGTGCTAATCAATTCTTATAGTAAATCCAGATAAGGAGGACTTATAGGACTCCCTAAAGAGAACACTGAAATAGGAACTTTCCGGCCAAAGTAAGGGAAAGGTAACTATTCCTATGTCCTAGCCCTATCGCTAGCCCCAAAATAAGCCCAAACCGTATATCCCTAATCCTAACCATGACTCTGCAGTTCAAAACTAACCCTAAGCTTAGCGCTAATCATAACCGTAAACCTAGCCCCAATTTATCTGGAATTCGGTGCAATGCCACCTGTATTGCTTGCGGTTCTTGCATGCATGTCCTGTTTAGGGGGCCATATAAGTACTCCTTACCATATTAGGGTTAGGTTTATGGCTAGGGTTAATTTTAGGGCTTATAGTAGGATTAGGGTTAAGAGTAGGACAACAGTTAATGTTTATGAAAGGGAAAGCGCTAGGGTTACGACCCGGGCATAGGTACGATTTTTGGAATCATGCGTAGAGCCAACTTTACTTGGATGAAGTTTTCATATTCCCCTGTCCTGTTTATGGGCTATGTAGGCCATCTTTTCAGTAAAACTTACCCTAAACCTAACCCTAATTTAGCTGGAATTTGGCACAGAGCCTTCTGTTTGCGGATAGTTTCTGCGCTAATGTCCTATTTAGGGGGTTGGGCACGTAAACAGCATTGAGGACGGAATTACCGACCGGATCTCTAATGCGATGCAGGCCCTCAACAGGCCGTGACTTCATCTTCAACACGAATAGAAGGAAAGAATCAGTTATTAAGGTCATTAAATGGTAGCCAGAATCCCGAAATGCTTTCGACTACATAATATCACTTTCCTGCAGTTGTAATATTGATTATCTTTCAGCCTAATCCCAAGATATTTAACGATGTTGGCAACGATGTTGGCTTTTGGATGCACGTCCATTCAGCTGCCTGCAAATCCACACTCGGTAACACGTGGTTATTTAAATAGTACGCATTTTTATATTGATTTCAAATGCTCTTGTAAGTGCAAATATATTTTATAGAAAACTCAACCAAGCATATTCCTTCTTGAACTAATTTGGTAGCAAAGCAGAGCGTCTTAAAAGATTATACTCAAATTTAGGGTATATTAAGTGTTTGAAAAAAGTTTTAAACTTCAAGTCGTTGCAGTTGGATTTAGGGTTTTCGGTGTAAACGCTGTATGCTTTCAGTGTAAGGAAAATTATACATTCATGTAAACTATTAAAAGCATGCCATATAATGCTCATTAAAATGTGCGATGGATTTGGAGCAGGTTGCATACTTCACGAGTGGCATTAATAACCGTATAGATACAATGAAATGTCCTAGCAAGACACATTTTTTAAACCCAAATATATTCTTTCTTTGAGGATGAAACTTGAAGAAACTATGATTTGCTACTAAATGAGTACAAACATCAATATTTTTATGCCTGCTTTCTCTAAAATACAGTTGAATTTGTAACAACATCGAAAATCAATAGAAAAAACTCCTATTACGTTAGTAGCCATTTGTTACTGAGTTTGATTTTTGCAAGCAACTGAAAAGGTGTGCATTCAAAATCCATTATCAAGGTATGTGTGAAATACATTTGGATTATGCTGTGAGATAATCAGTATTGCAACCGCACTTAAGTAATCCTAATCGCCTTGGCGGCGGCGATCCGGTTGGCTCATAGATTGCTGAACCAGTCTTAACGGATCTTCTCCATGCCGGTCTATCCTGGGCGAGGTCCTTCCAGGTCGACGGGTTGATTTGCAGTTGCTTCAGCGATTTCTTCAAAGTGTCCTTGTAGCGTCGTTTTTGACATCCCTGTCGGCGAGCACCCGTAGCGAAAACTCCGTAGAAAAGTCATTTGGGTAGTCGCCCGTCGTCCATTCTCACCAGGTGTTCGCTCCATTGCAGTTGCACTTGCCTCAGCATGACGTGGATGCTGAGGCTCCCGGTCAGCTCCAGGACTTCCGTGTCCGGGATCCTGTCTTGGCATCTCAGCTTCCCTGTTCTGCGGAGGCAGCTGAGATGAAAGTGATTCGGCTTTCTGGCTTGGTTCGAGTAGACGGTCCAGGTTTCCGCTCCGTAAAGGAGTGTCGTCAAGACGACGGCCTTGTACTTCTTCAGTTTGGTGTTCAGGTGAATACCGTGGTCATTCCACGGGGAAGCCTGCAACTGGCCGAAGGCCCGACTGGCTTTTGAGCTCCGTTGCGCACCCTCGTCGTTGATTCTCGTGTTGCATGACAGTGTGCTTCCTACATAAGCAAAGGTTTCCACATTTTGAGTTGAGCACCGTTGACATTGATTCGTGGAGCATTGTATTCCGCGCTGGGTAGCGGCTGGTGTATGACAACCATTTTGGCTGTACTGATTGTTAATCCAAAATTGGCGCAGTCTGTGGCGAAGAGGTCCATGCTCCTTTGCATGTTCTCCTCCGTCACGGTGTTAAGGACGCTGTCGTCAGCGAAGAGCAAGTCATGGACTGTAGTAGACACGCGCGTTTTGGTCTACATACGCTGACTGGTTAGAAGGTGCCCGTCAGTTCTGTAGGCGATGCAGATCCCAGGCTGCTCGTCACGGTAGGCGTCCATCAGCATAGCAGAGAACATGAGACTGAAGTGTGTGTGGGGGCCAGTACGCATCCCTGCTTCACTCTGCTGGTCACTGCGAATGCTTCGGACATCGTCCCGTTGTCAGAGAGAGAGAGAGAGAGCTACGCTTTATTTTGAAAGGAAAATTCCAAAACTTTCAGCAAAAAATGTCCTCCATTCACCGTGAATAAGGTAGGGAACACAAGCCCCACAAAACCGGAAGATCACAAACAAATGGCCGAAGAATGCACATATTAACCTCATGAAGAATCATTCGTGAATGCGTCTCAAAATATCGACTAACTTGGACTTCTTTCAAAACGGTGCCAGTGTCGGGCGCCAATGACCTCATTTTGGTTGTTCAAAAAAACAAATGGGGTTAAGATTCGGTATAAAATGGGTCAAATAGGCTAACCGACATACATATAAGAGGATTCACATGCGAATGGAGAGCAGAAAAGATGGCGGCTCAATTTTAAAAGCCCACTAAAAGCCACGCGCGCCATCTTCCCATCGTGAAGCTGACGCACCATGTGCGTGAACCACTCAAGTCAGCCAAACTTCCGCAGGATTTTCCACAGTCCGTTGCAATTCACCGTGCCAAAGGCTTTCGTCAGATCCACGAAGGTAGTGTAGAGGTGTATTCGCATCTCCTGGCACTTCTCTTGTAGTTGGCGGGCGGCGAAGATCATGTCGGTTGTCCCATGGCGTCTTTCAAAGCCACATTGGCTTTCCGGGAGCAGGCTCTGTTCTGGGTGACCGTTCTGACGATCGATAAGGATAAGGACGAAGATCTTTCCGGTGATGTTGAGCAACAATATGCCTCTGTGGATATCACAGAGTTACCGGTTCCCCTTCCAATTGTAGAGATGGACTATGGTCGCATCTTTGAAATCCTGAGGAACTTGTCCTTGGTGCCCCATCTCCTGGAAGAGTGTTGCGATTTCTGCCATCAGCCGGGGCCCGCCGTGATTGTAGACGTCCGGTGTGATTGCGCCGGATCCCGGTGCTTTACCGCTGGAAATCTGCTGTACGGCCCGGATGGTTTCTGGTAGGGAAGGCGGCAAATCCAGGTCATTGTTCGTGTCCACTTGAGGGAGCCGGTCAATGGCAGCATCGGAGATGGCTGATGAGCAATTAAGAACACTTCTGAAGTGCTCGGCACAACGCTTCAGAATTTGCGATTTCTCTGTCAGCAGCGTTGTGTCGTCAGAGCTGAGCAGCGGTGCGGTCCCCTTGATACACGGGCCTTTGATGGCCATGAGGGCTTTGAAGAAGTTTTTCATTTAATTGCGGTCAGCATACCCCTGGATTTCCTCAGTCTTTCGGATCATCCAGGCATCCTGCATCTCCTGCAGCCGTTGTTGTACAAGGCGACGGCATCTGAAAAAGGCTGCTTTGGTGGCGTCAGTCCGAAGGTCCATGTAGGCTTTGTGTAGTACATTCCTCTCCGCGAGTAAGTTGCTGATGTCGGCGTCATTGTCGTCAAACCAGTCCTGGTGTCGACGGCGTGCGCGTCAGAGGGCATCGAGGGCGGTGGAATTGATAACATTTCGCAGTTGATGCCATCGTGTCTCCACGGTGGGGTTTTCATTTGGAGCATGCAGGTCCTCCAGTTTCTCGGTTATTTGGTTGCTGAAATCAAAACAGTGAGTAGGCAAATTTAATAAAAGAGTATTTAACTTACATGGCGGCCTCTTACCTTGGGGCCTTCGTCGGGGTTGCAGTCGGAGCCTCATCTGGAAGATGACGAGGTGGTGATCTGTCCAACCATCGGCATCGCGGATCGCCTTGGTTGCCAGCACGTCCTGTTGATCTCGTCTCCGGAAGAGAACATAGCCCAGCAGCTTCCATCGCCGCGACCGAGGGGGCACCCACGAGGCCTTCTCCCGCGTCCGAAGGCGGAAGAAGGTGTTGGTCAGTATGAGACGGTGTGCCGCACAGGTTCTAAGAAGAAAAAGGCCGTTATCGTTACAGCTACCGAGACCGTAAGGACCTAGCACTCCTGCCAGGCAGCGTGGTTTGGCCCGACGCGGGCGTTGAAGTCACCAAGGACAATTAACATATTTACCTTCGGCACAGTCGCCAGGAGGGCGTGCAGGTCGTCGTAGAATTTGCCCTTCGCCGCATCAGAACTCGTCATTGTGGGAGCGTAGGCGCTGATGATGGTGGCGAACTTTTCTCCCCGAAGAGGCTGGTGGAAGCTCATCAGGTGATCATTGATACCGTGCGGCAGACAGGGCAGACGTCCCACGATGTCGTTTTGGATGGCAAAGGCAACACAAGCGTCGCATCGCTCTGCATTTGGCCGGCCGCTCCAGAAGAAGGTGTATCCGGCACCCACCTCCTCCAGCTGACCCTGTTCAGATAATTGGGGCTCGCTGAGAGCAGCAATGTCCACCTTGTAGCGCGCCAGTTCCCGAGCGACTAGCGCTGTCCTCCGTTCCGGCCGGTTGTTCCTAGGATTGTCTAAAAGGGAACGAATATCCCAGGCTGCTATTGTGAGCGGACTCACCCAAGTAGCCTGGAGGGTACGGTGTGGGTGGTGGGGACGGGGGTTATTGTTGTTTGTTTGAGTTTTACGACCGCGTATTTTGCGTTCTGCGAGTCGCGACCGGCTGCAGAAGACGTGAGAACCAGCATTTGTTTAATGCACCTTTTCTAGCCACTTCTCCGCGAGGAGGCAAGCAGTGCTGTCCCTAAATAGGGCTGCTCGGACATCCCAGACGGCTGCCGAACTCCACTATGAGTCACGTTTTTTATTGGGAAAGCGACCCGAGTTAGTCTGAGCCGCCTACGGGGTTGTGGTCGCCCCCACCGTAGGACTTTTGAGAGGAGGAAAGTGGGAAGTTCGGGAGTCAGACATACCGGGTGTGGAGGCACACACAGCACCGGAGACCCTCACCCGGTTTAGCCCGCCAGTCATGACGGTTGTCTGGGGTGTGGCTGCTGGGAAGAGCTAAGCTACGAGGAGCCACAGGTGAGAGTTGGGTGCCAGGTAGAGGCGGCCACTGGAGCATTCACCACCTGTACGAGACAAATGGAGTGACAAAATACTGTATGTGTGGTGCTACCCCTAACTCGTACCACCTAAACCCAACAAACGTCAGTTAGACTGTCATAGTCCAACGATGTCCACCGTTTCTCCACAGCATGGTGGTGCAGGGACGGTGACTTGTGTGCAAATTAGTTTTAAGTGATTGTAGACTTTCAAAGCATCTACCGCACTCTCTCTTCCTTAACCGCCTGTGCCCGGTGTTAAGACATAGTCAAGAAGGCTGGAGGCGGGGTCAGGTGTAGGTGAATCATATCCCACGATGGCCATAAATGGCAACAGTGGGTGGTGCTGCATGAGCCGGCACCTACGCATCCACATGTTGGGTACGCGCACCCCTCATGCTCGGCAGTTGTTATGGGAGTTCATTCCAAATAAGACTAACGCCCCCTGATTTTGGCCCGTGCTGGTCCATTGCAGGTCATAACCCATTATGCGGCAAAAGTATTTGTTTCCGACTATGCTTTACATTAAGAAGTGAACATATATGTGCATACTTAGGAGGTCTGAAAGAACAACCCATCCGTACATAATCTTATCTAGGCCGCTGGTTACGTGGCCCCGGAGACGTTGTGGGAGCTTCCCGGGTCCAATCCGGACCCATATGCGCGTTACCTCTCACATTGTACCCCGTCCCATCACCGAATCCAAAACTCATCCGCCCGACCTCGGGAGCAGATCAAACTTTCTGCACTTTGTTTTAGAATGTCTATACTCCCCTCAACCATGCCACCCTACTACCTTGATCAGTTGATTTCATTTCCCCTTTTTCTGTCATAGCATGACATATATCATTGTACGGGCCTGATTATAAAGAATCAAAGACGTGCGTTTGCTTAACTTCAACTCTTTACTCTTGTGTGTTAGTATTCTTTCATAGCTGCCGCGGAGGAATTGCCCATGCAATGACCTATAGAGTAGGTTACTCAACCTCCCCCCCACAAGCGAATTTTTTTAAAAAAAGATAACAAATTTTCTTTTGTCTAACGACTGCCTGCTCATTGTCCTCTTTACATACCAATTTCTGCACTTGAGTCGCTAACGGTTTCGATTGCGTTTCACGTCTGCTTCGAAAACTGGCGTAGAGATTTGCAACTCCTGCGGCCGATAATTGGCTGCTTTGCTGACGTTATGAGCCAATGGGAAGGCGGAAAACTGATCAGTGCGTGTGTGTGCGTGCGTGTGTGTGTATGTGTGTGTGTCAGTTGTGGTGCTGTCAACGCGTGCACCACCCTCGTGCATAAACGATGCGCGCGGACGTACGCTCGTGCCTTGGCTCGTCACAGCGCCTCCCCGCCCCCTCCCTCCAAAGCCCCACCGAAGCACAAACTAATGTGCAGAGCGAGCCAGTCAGGGTGGCGCGCGCGCGAGCACGTCTGTCCACTAGGCGCGCACGGCCAGAGACGCGGCGACGAATCGACTAAAGGCCAACGGTCGCTACGGCTGTCAGCAATGCGGGGCAGCGGCGGACGGGAGGGGGGAGGATGGTGGCTCTGGGGTCGACTCGCCTCGTCACCGCAAAATATCACCAGATTAATTTGCCTCGCTCTGCTTGTGTGCGTTTGCTGGTGGGCCGGTGAGGGAGGGAGAGAGAGAGCGAGAGAGGCGGTGGTGAATGGGAGGGCATGGGGGTGACAACGTGTGCGGCAGAGGGATTCAACGCGACACCAATTGGCAGCGCGCTGAAGAGTGTGAAATGTGAACCGTCTGCCTCTGCTAGATCCGCCCGAACACATGCGCAAGCACACACACACGGGCAACACCTTAGAGGCGACAATTTCATCTTCTGTGCCACTGTGTCGGTGCTCTCTTCAGGACTTGGAAGACCGCGAGCCAAACCGCCACTTGATGATACAAAGTCTGGATAGTGGGAGCACGTCTCCAGTAAAGCGCCAAATGAAGGAAGAGGGTGAATTGAGCATGTGTGATTCACCAAAAAGAAAGCGTCTGCAGGTGGAAACAAAATCGGAGTCGGTTTCAGCCCTTTCCGCAAAGGCTTGGGCTTTCTCCATCGACGCCATCATAACGCGAGCTGCCAACATCCCCATGACCAGCTCCGAGACCTCAGATTCAGAGGACTGGCCGCAAAATGAAGATGAACTCAGATCTGATCCAGGTAGATCATTTTTTTGAACTTTCTTGTCTGTCTGTAAAACGAATTAATCTAAGCTAGTTCAGCGTAGTTCAAAGGAGTCTATCTATGTCCAAATCTGTCTGCAAAGTCCCATCTGGCAATCAGCCAAATTGGAAAACCTTCAGCCACAGAGCTAGAAGGGCGCAAGACGACATGTATTACAGTGTGATTTGTAGGATAAGGCTAATATTCGATTATAAATATTTGATTAGCTGGCCTGATCCACGTTTTTTACCAGCACACTGATTGGCCCTCAAACATGCCAGATGTTACCCACTAATGTTAAATATAACAGGGCATTAACTGGGTGGTCAGTTTGCAATCCTTTGGGTAACGGAGGCTAGTTTTGAACTGGGTTTAATGTAGGACCCTGTCCAGTCCTCTTCAGACCATTCACCTACCATGCCATTTCCTCGCGTAATCATTGATATTGTGATATTGTGAATTATAAATATTTAATTGATCGGGTCCATCCTATCTAGTGATAAATTACGATGCATCATAAGGTTATAGATAAAAAAACGAGCGTGCCCCGCAAACGGACCGGTGATCGGTCCTCCCACGACTTCTGATCACAAATGGCAAGACAGTCGGCCCGTGACTTGATTCAGATCGTTGCGCTTAATGCTCTAGAAAGAAAGATTACAGGTTTTCCGAACCCTGTCTGGGCTATGTTTGGCTTACGGTGGCTAATATCCCAACAATGCCCACGTCAGTTCCTTTTATCCAACTAATAATTTCAAAAAGTATTACATTAGTGAACAAGATATGACTTTTTAGGGACCGATTATAAATTTTAATGGACATTTGAGTCGAAGATAATAAACTATTGTAGAATAATCATTAAATACTACTGGAAGTAGTATTAACTTTGTACGACGAAGGTTGTACACCGTACTCCCGACATAGATTACTGGGTTGATTGTTATCTGGAGTTCACATATCCAAAACGGCTGGAGGACCCACTATAGCTTGCAACAGCAGACACATATGCGAACCACATGTAAGGCTTTTAACTAGTGCCTATGTAGGGAGTGCGGTATAATACCTTTTTCATGTGAATATATATATATATATATATATATATATATATATATATATATATGATGTACTGATGATCGGTAATGACCGTGAAACAGCTGTCTGCGTCTTGCCTGTTGCACTCTTAGCAACATATTTGTGCTATATATATGGTATGTGTCCTATGACACAACGTTCGTTTATCGCCGGTAGGTAACTGGCGGGCGGACAAATGGGATCGAGTGAGATCCTTACCACATTAGTGAGTGTTACGCACTTGTTTGGCTTGTTTATGTACCTCACTGCACAAGGCATATGATGTACTGATTATCGGTAATGACCGTGAAACAGCTGTCTGCGTCTTGCCTGTTGCACTCTTAGCAACATATTTGTGCTATATATATATATATATATATATATATATATATATATATATATATATATATATATATATATATATATATATATATGTCACAGAATAGGAAAAAATTGGGGATAGATTGATACAAATCTGTTTCGGGCTTATTTGCCGAATGAAATCGCCGGTGGGTTCACGATCGTGGAACTTAATTTTAAGTCAATTCAGACGACGGGAGCATGTTGGTCCTCATCACCTGTCAGTCTTTCGCCAGAAGTAACACGACTGTCGTTGTTTTGTCATTTTTAAACATTTTAAACTTTTATAGAAAGGCTTAGTTACCTTAAAGACAATAATTAACAAAAATTAACCTTCTAGGATGGAATGTCTTCATTAAAAGAAGTGTCTCAAAGCATAGACTATTTCGGCTTTAAAACGCTATAGATTTCTTGAAAGGTGACCACTTTTTAAGGTTTTTGTGGGTTTATTTTTTCGCTAAAAATTGCAAACCCTATAAATGTATTTCATACATCGGGATTAAATAAAAAACAGTGAATATTCGATTATGCGCCCGTTCAAACAGACTTCACACGATTTGCGTCAGTCTTAGAAACAGTCCGCTTAGTTTTTTTTTTCTGGCGCAGCATTTGGCATTCAGCTAAAGCACCCACAATAGAGGGGAATATTTAACATAGCTTATTGAACATATGGCTTATTGGCCGTGGTGCACCACCTGAGGCTCAAATGTTTCAACGCTTTACATTATAACTAGTAGATTTTTTAACCGTCTAAAACCAATGAAATAAGCCTTTTATCGTTACAGTTTGAAAATAGTGCCCAGTTTTGAGATCCTACAGAGTACACTGCAGGAAATGACCCGCGGCCGCTCCTTTAGCACATTTAAACAAGTTGTCCGATGTTATATCGAAATACTGCCTCTAGCACAGTTTATGGATCATTCCTGGCTTTTTAAAATACTACGAGAAAGAAAACTGGATTGCTGAACAGAGTCAGCGATAGATCAGGGTAATGGACGGGGCACAACTCCTCATGAGGGTTGTCAGTCACGTGAGGATAGATTTTCTCCAGCCACCAGCCAACATAGTGATCTTCCTGATCCGTAGTATGACTTTGCATGGGCAGGGTGATTGCATTTCGACCGTCGAGACGACCCACAGCAGGGTGTGCACAGTGGCTTGCGCGTGAATTATTTTCTAGTATTAGTGGACTTGCGTGGTACCTACCTCCCCCTCCTCCTCCCCCAACCCCCTTCCCTCCACCATTCACATGGGCTCGGCATGAAGACAGAGTCAAGAAGACCGAAGGCGGGATCGGGTGCAGTGGCTGACAGGTCGTTTACGTGTGCTAGACACTCGCTTGGTCCGCGCACAATAGACCATGTATTCATACAACAAGAAAGGCGACGATTCGAGACCTTACTGCATGGGAGTCCCATAGAGGCCACATAAAGAAAGCACTGTTACAACCTGACTTTTTATCCTGAGAAGAGGACTGAACTACCCCGTTAGTTGTCAGCCTTTGTTAGAGTTAAGCGAGGGGCGAGTGGATTAAGATTGCTTCCAGTTTTTACCAGCATTGGTCGAATAAATCTCACTAACACCGGTGATTACATTGTGACGAAGCATCACCCGGATGCGGGCAACCAAGGGTGACTGACATGACTGCGTATAAAATACACTCTAAAGCTACTGCACTCATATTCATACTCTCTGCTCAGATGATGCGTTGAAGTGTGAATCCGAAAGATAAGGTGTTTAAAATTATCTGTTTTGTGCCTGCTCTCTATATCTACCCGAAATGAAAAGTCGCCAGTATACCAATTGAGTACTACAAAGTCACTTAATTGTTAATGAGACCACTTTTTTGTTCATTCAGTTATTACGGTATAAAGCATCCACAATTTATGGCCTGACAGCAGATGGGTTAAACATTCAGATAACACGCAGCATGTATGTCGTAATTGTAATGTCCACTGAGCGACATATAATAGGCGAATGCAGTTTTATGCAGTTGGACAAGTTATTTACGCCTTAGGTGCATTACACAAAGTCCTATCCGCGGTATGGCATGCAATTTATCCATCAATGGTCCTACGTCCTTATGACTGACAATTTGCGCATTTGGCTAAGCATCAAGATGGTCATATTTTCTGTTCGACATTCGATGTTCTCATCTCAAACAGGAACATTTTCTTGACCAGTGGACTAAGAAATGAGCAGTATAGCACTCAGCTTGGTGGCCAGTGAATTTGTGGTTATGTGTAATGCCTTGCCCTCTCCCATATCCGGTTTTCTTGACTCTGTCTTGACACCGAACCCAGATGGGTGAGTGAAACAGAGAGTGAGGTAGATGCGTCGCAAGTTACCATCCCTGCAGAGCCATGCTATGGAGCACACGGTGGAAGTAGTCGAAACTACGACAGCCGAACTGTCGCAGTGCCTCTACAATGCACAACGGTAGCGGAACTGAGCTACTGAGGGACATTGGCTGAGAGCATATTCAAAGGCCTTTCAAAGGCGATTCGGCCTTCCATGCGGAGCACATTATGGAAGCTTCTTGAACGTCCGAATTACGGCTCCAGCTATCAAACTTTGCTGTATGCCCTGTCCAAACTGAATCGTCACAATATTTGGGTGGTAAAAAATCCCCGGGTTCCCCCAAACCTGCATCAGCTCAGACAGATTAACATACTAGGGTAATTGACTTTCCACCGAGGAGTCATGTAGCCATGCCATCTCATTTGAAAATGACCAGCGTTTAGCATCCTATTGGCTTCTGTCAAACAAATAGCATGCCAAGGGACTTTGAAGTGCCTATGTACATGTGCAGAATGCAGGCAGCGTTGGGAAAAATACGATTAATAGGAATGCCTTTAAAAGGACTCTTTTTTGGGAACTATCATGACTGTTATGCGAAGTTTGAAGAAATGGACGCAAACTTATACTACCTAAGTTTCAACTGAGTGGGTTCTGTCTACGTGCCATTATTGAACCAAAGAATCCAGTCGGTTTAATTTTGACTTGTTCTCTGGGGTTAGGGGCCTGTCAGGCGCGCTTTTAAACCAACTGACGTCATGATTTTTTCAGTTTTGTCTGAAATAGAACATTGGAAAGAAAGTTGAAAGATGTATACTACTTAATTGCTGTCGGGTAGATTCCACTGACGTGCTCTGTCTGCACTACGAAATACGGCGATTTATTTGAAATTTAGGTTTAGGCTCCACTGGGCAGCTGCGCAGTCCGCATCTTTCTGACATAGGCTTGGGCATGGCTGGTTGAGGATGAGATCTTCCTCGGGTAAAAAACTTCTCCAGAAATCCTCTATGACTCCAAACAAAGGGGTCAACTTAAGTGATCTGCATTACTACTTATAACGGAACACATTCCAAATCTAATTAACACAAGGTAGGATGATGGTCGTAGTTGACAATATTTTTAACGAATTGCAATAATAAATCTGACGGAAAAATAATTACTTGACTAGTCTGCATTTCGATGGATTGTCGATGTTTGTAAAATGCAAGAAATCTGCGGAAATGTTGCTCGAACACTCCTCTACAACACTAATTCCGAAAGCTGCTTGCGTCAACCTCAAATAAAAAAAAGTTTCATACACAACCTCGCTTTGAATGCTGGTAGACACGAAAAGACAACTTTAAGGAAGCCATGCAGAAAAAGCAGGCGAATAAGAAGATAAGGTTGTTAGAACAAGTAGTTTCTTGGCTGCCGCTGATGATAGGTTCAAGTGAAAATCCGAAACTTCAGGCCAAAAAACTTCTTCTTGGATTACCAATGCTAGATTGCATTGCCCCAACAGGATGTATGAAACCGATTTACTGCGCAACCTTCCGGGGAAATGTATCCCATTTAAATTAAGACAGAGATCGCTTATAAGCCACCTACTTCGCTCCTCGACAGATCACAGGACCAGGAACCGCCTTGAATAAAAATGGCTTTGCACTAACTTCCAGGGAAATTAGCGTTAGAGTTAGGACACAGGAATATTTACCCTTCCTAAGGTCACCTGCATTACGCGGGCAGGGGGAAGGGAATATAAGCGATTCCGATCGAAATTAATCACTTTAAGGAGGACCGCTTTCCAATGAGAACAGTTTTTTTGGATGGCAAAAAGCCTAAGCTGGAGTTTTAGTAAAGTTCCTTCCAACTTCCTACTGTACTTTAAAGGTAATTGCGTATTTCATGGATGTCCAGGAAGCCCCACCCTGAAGAATAGGATTACAACTGGGAGAAATCCGTACCATGACGCTAGGGAAACTACCCTAAGAAGTGCTGTGAATATTGATTGGGTTTCAGAATATGCCCACATTGCTGGGGTAGGCGATTTCAGCCGCGACAGTTTTCTCAGTCGTCTCCGAAAGGCCCCATCTTCTCCCTTCCAATTGGCTATCGTTTCAAGGTCAACTTTTGCCCGAACGTAGTCTGATAGTCCAGGATTGCTAATTATTTCAACGCTGCCGGCTGGAAGGAAAAGAAACACGAGTTGACGCTAGCTGAGAGTCCGGGAGCTGACGAGACCGCTAGGTGTGTCTACAGCAACTGGATGATCTTGGTAACTGTGGGCAACCAAACAGGCTACCTATCATCCGTCGTGCTTTACAATGACAGAGAGGAAGCAGTGCTGAAACGTTAGCCGAACTGGCAAAATTAGTTTTCGTTTAGAAAAAGCTACTTGAGCAGGGTTGTAATATCAGACAGCCTACAACCCAGTCAAGTCAAGATGCCTGCTTTAGAACGGGCTCCTTTCCCGACCACCTGCAAAATCCGCATTCGGTAAAACATTACTCCTTAAGTAATATGAAGTTTCGCTATTTATTTTTGTGACCCTTGTAACTTCAGATGCATTTTACAGGCAAGGTACATAAAAATCTTCCTTCATGTACTCCTTTGGTTGCAACTTGCGTCTTCATTCAATTTTACATTTGAAGACTATGCATTTTTCGATTAAAAACAACTTTTAAATTCCCGATTAATTTGAAATCAGGGTTTCACAACTACAAGCTGGATATTCTACATGGAAGGAAAGCCTCAAATTTATATGTGGTGCATACAGACCATGTTGTATAGTTTACAAGCAGAATTAATAGACAGACAACTACGATTCTTTATGAACAGCTATTTAATAGCCTTAAAAACCCTATAGTTAGAGCTTTTTATTTAACCGAAAACTACCCTCTATAAAAGTGTAAAATCTGAAGAAGACGTAATTCTGCACTAAAAGAGTACACTGAAGAATAATTTTCCCCGTTTCTGGCAAAATAAATATGAATTTGCAGGGGTATAAAAATTCAATGAGATTTGAGTAGATATTTAGCGGTTTCAAATAATCTCATAGTTAGAAACTTTTATAAAGCCGAGAGATACACTTTCTTAAAGTATAAAATTAGGAGAAGACGCAAGTAGCTTCCAAATGAGCACAAGATAGACGATCCTTATGCACGTTTTCTGTAAAATATATTTCAAATTACAAGAGTATAAAAAATCAATGAGAAAAATTCATAGTGTTTAAGTTGTCATTCTTACAGGGTAGTTTTGAAGGACGACGGGAAGAAACCCGTTCAACAGCCGGTACCCTGCGTAAACTTAAATATATTGGGATTAGGCTGCACGATAATTCAAAAATAGATTCCACAAAGTTGGTTAACGTTTCATAAAGTGTACGGAGGCAGGCTTGCGCCGCGTCTCTACCACTGTCAGCAACAACTATCAGCATGCTCCCTTGGTGAGACAGAGTCCAAAAAATTAGAGCTGAGCGTGACCACCGGGGCTGGCCGTATACGCGGGCCACGTAGATGCTCGTTCCTCTCCCCTTTAGTCTCCAAAATGGCTAAATTGTTGCTTCTGGTGTAGGTGGGGTCTGAGCCTCAAGTCATGTCAACCAGTCTGCCCGACTCGCACACACCACTGCCAGTATTTGTGCGCAACCGCCCTTCATAAAAGAGACACCTGGTAAATTTCGTGAGCCTTTTTGACGGACAGGATTACTCGACCCACTGCAATCCGTCTGCAGTGGCTTCTTATTAACATCGAACTATATCCAAGTTACTCAGGCCTGGCTAAAATGGAACACTGGACCGAAGCAGGCATTGCATAGGCCTCCGGTCGTTATAACCCTGTCTTGCTATCTGAGCCCTGTGAAGGATCAAGGAGAGCGAGTGCTATAGATGCTTTGTAAGTCTGCCGCGCAATTCACCGAAGCTGCACTCACTCCATGGAGCGGGAAATTGAAGTCGTCGCTAGAGACGGTCAAACTATCAGAAGACCATTTCCGGCCATCTTCGGAGCGCTCACCCACCTTCAATCATACTGAACTGTTTTTGTCCTGCAAAAGCCATGAATTTGCGGAGGTACCAGTCCTCCTAACTATAGTCCATGCCAGGAACTCGACTAAAGTGGACTTCGCGTAGTCCTAAAACCACCTCTTTGAGATCTGAAACAGAACTTGTGTGCCGGTTGCCCCGTTGCAATCAACGACGTCTAAACACGGAGTGGGCGCCTTGTGAGTGAGACAATTTACAGTAGGACAGCCTTTCAAAGAACCTATCGCACTCGCCCTTCCCTCATCAACCTGGTTTCAGTTGAAAGACAAGGGGTCAAAACGATCGGGTGTGGGTTCGGCTATAGTGGCTGTCAACGTTGAACAGCTCGTTCACAATACCCGGTCCGCACCACATGTAAATGGCTACTGTAAAGGCGACTTGGATCCCACATGAGCAAGAGTTTCACAAAGAACATATTAGGAAGGAGTAATTGCCACATGACTCCCAGTTCTGAAAAAACCGATTAATTGCGTCAAGCCTTGACGGATAACGTGCTGTGAGACAGTCAATCGTGCCAAATTAATGATAGTGAGGAATGCTCTGCTGTGCTGTTAGGATGGACTCATTCGGTGTCATCCACACCACTTTCTCACCTGCTAGAGTTGTCAAGCAGCTGGTGAGGTGCAACTGGTGGATGAAATGGCCGAAGTCCAATTTCGTGTCCGGAAGACCAAGTTAACTCGGAAGATACCAGTCCCGGAAGCATAGGAGGCTCTTTTAAAGACATGCTCACCTTTGCATCAGGTGAACTCGAGATTGAAGGGAGGCGGCGGTCACGAATGGACGGCCTTCTCAGGCACACCCTGTAACATCTCGTTTGATCGAAATCGAGGCAACCCAAAAGCATACGCCAGCAAAGGCTGCTTGTTTTTGCAAAAGCGCACTCAGGACAGCCCCGTTATGTTGCGCGTCGGATTAAATAAAAAATGAGAGTCCAAGAAGTATTATGCGCGCCTACAAGACTTATTGGTCGCTATCAGTCTGTCGTGTACAATCTCAAGTCAGTATAGTTTGGTGCATGAACGCGGACACAACTGCCAAGATTCGGCCAAGACTCGCAATCACTTAAACCATAAATATGCCTAAATTGTAAGCTCTTTACGAATGATTGCGAAGGTGTGAGTCCCAGCAGATTGCACGAGCAAAGGTGAAGTCTACTCAAGCACCGGAACGATTTGTTTATTATTCTGAGCTTTCAGACTCCTGCAGGAGTCAGCGATAGCAGCAAACAACGAAGAAGGCAACACTTATAGGGGGTACAAAGCAATCAATGATCACTGACGCAAGTCTGGAGATGACTGCGTAGGGCTCTGTACGCCGGGGGTCAAATCGATACATTGATACTTATTAGGGGTACATCGATATAACCTGATCGTAACGGCGACATCCCCCCCCCCCCCCCTATTCCTGGGGATTCACTGTCATGCCCAGTAAGAGCACGTTCAGTTGTGAATGAACCAATAAGATGAGACTTTTCGGCCTGCCAGAAAAATTCTATTCCAGACGGACGCTGATTTTTCATTGAATGCAGTGCGCTGCCATAGTAACAGGCTTTTACAGTGATCAGAAAGACTTAGAGAAGGACGAAGCTGACGAGAGGTCAAACGCCAGAGCCACCGTTTTACTTATCTGACTTCTTTCGAACTGCCGCGGAGTTTAATTTTAATGCACAGGACAGAAGAGTGGCAAGGTGACGTTGCATCACCGCATTTTCAGCTGAGTGTACCCTTGGCCGAAAAAGAAGCCATAAAATCCTACAGTGAGATTGCCGCAGCTTAATAGAGGTGCACTTTGTCACACTTTGGTTCAAGCTCAGGCGGCTATGGCATGTTAAGTTACCGGTCCAAACATTTTTTTCAATGTCCACTTAAGTAGCCGCATGGCTTATCACTAGGGTGTGAACAGGGAATTAAGTGGCCAGCTATTTACCCGTGTTCTGAACTCAAGACTTTTTGTCGCCTGGCCGGCGTAATAGCAGAGGTTTTGGCCGAACGGAATCAGGTAAATAATATCAAATTGCTCACGTCGCGTTTAATTGGCATTTGAACCACAGTTAATTCCCTCTCCCCTGCGCTTGACTGGCTTCTGGGCGTTTGAAGATACGGACTTCAGACTCTGACATGTTTGCTACCTCAAAACTTTTATGACAGAGAGCATCGTTGTCTTGGTGGGTGTTCTTCGGGTGCCCGCTTCCAGCCTTTTTTATGGAGCAGAGAAGGCATTAGAGTTTACTTCTGCAGAAGAGTGTTCTAACACACACCGTCCTTTGCTGCTATCGGGTGAATATTTATGGTTGATCAGATGTGCTGCATTAGTTAAACGCTTGTAGGCTTTACTGTGAAGGCTGCCATTTGGTGTTCAGTATGCCACCTAACCTACTGAGGGTTTGCGCTCTGGTTGCCAAATGTTGCGAACCGGTTTCTGGTCAAGGACGCAGGCACACGCGCGCGGTCAGGCAAACTAGAAAAACCGCAAAATTATTGTCGCTTTCGTCTTTTTCTCAGCTGTTGTTGCTGAACTTTCGCGTTACTCGGACAGCTCAAAAGAATGAACCAAGTTTGGAAGCAGCCTTTGAACTGCTACTGGCCGAAAGATGTGCAATCATAAATATGGAACTTTTGGTGCACAAACGACCACTTGGCTTAAGTGAGTTTTTTCTTGTTTTAACTGACTTCTCAGTTGCGAAAAGCCCGTTCTTATCCGTGGGATTCGAACCCGAGATAGAAGTGAGGTGAAGAAGTTTGTTCAAATTGCAGTGCTAGTTGGCATCAGGAAGGGTAGCTGAATTTATGAAGATGATTCTCACCATTTAAATCTGGGGTCTACGTTGTGCCGTTTAGCCAGTAGCGCTGCATCAACCAACCTTTCCTCTGAGTGCGATTGGAGAAGTAGTACTTATAATTTAGGTTAACTTGGCCTTACTCATCCAAATTTCCCCTCAGACAGACTAGATCCAAGTTTTGGACAGTGGATCAGTGAGGTTAAACGCTCTACCCTCGGGACTACGGATACTGTGAGGAGAAACCATTAAGGAAGAGTGGAAGCGAAACGGCGATCCGAAACGATTTTATTCGCTTTCTGCAGTCACCCAAGCATGTTTGGTTTGGGTTGATGCCTGCGTTGCATAGCGGGTGAATCAATTTGTGACCGCAGAAGACTGAAACACCCGTTTCTGGCTATTTGCCATTATCCGGGTAAATCAGGGAGCGCCACGTGCCAAGTGGCTTTGAATATTCCTGCTCACAACCAAAGTGATGCGCCCCCTTTGCGAGAGCAGTATAGCTCGAAGACCAAGTGAGGAACATTCAGTGTCAGGTGACCGGCCAGAGGTTGGGTAGGTCTGACTGATGATGATGATGATGATGATGACAAACAGGCCGGAAATTCTGGCAACGATTTTCGCTCGTCAACTGCTAATTCCTAGGCAACCGTCTGTATGAAATTCCGCACCCACCAAACCGAAATCCTCGCACAATACAGCTACTGAAATGTGGATTCCAGATAATTAACTGAATTTCCGTCTACTACATCGACACCTTCACCGCATAAAGAATTTCCCACCCCACTGAATGGCACAGCTTTGGCTTCATGCTTCAGACCCTTGACCCGAAAAATAGAACATTGGTTTTAGGTAGGATCTTGCGTCAAGGAAAGCATGCTAAACTTACTGGAGGTACAATTGGTATCTTTGGGTTGAATGTGATTCCAGGTAGCTAGCTGGCAGGCTGCCGCCTGCTCTGAAGCGGGGTTCTAAAACCGGAAAATTTCGGCACGGGTTGATTGCTACGTCAAGTTGCCAAACGCGATTCAGAAGGAGGTCTGTCTGGTTTGTCTACCACGAGGAGGGGGGAGGGGCTAAAACCAACAAACGAATGTATCACCGGTCACACGTGGTCCCTGCGAGGATTGTTGCCTAGGTGATGCTGGACCACATCGTAGTGTTCCCCTCTCCAGACCAGTGCCATGTCTGTGTGCGTGTGTGTACGTGGTTGTGGATGTGTTACATTTCAACGCGACCATCCGGCTAATCGAGTTACGCAATCACCGCTCCGAGTGATCAAAGTAGCGCTCATCGAGCAGGGTGGTCGTTCGGAGTTTTAACGCGTACTTTACTGCCAACAAGTAAACAAGGGGACAGAGCTCGTTGGGGTCTGGCCGAGAGAGACAGCAGCTCAAGCGATTCACCGTCAAGGGGGTTTAGCAGTCGCGGGTTGGGCGGGGGTGTAGGAAGCGGGCTATCAAATTTCAGCCAGGACCAGACAAAATTTAGGTTCGATTGCGACCACCAGTGCTGCTGCGGCAAGTCGATTGGCGGTTATGAAACTGCGATACCCCGTTCGTCGGCCCGCCACACACACGCACCCTGACAGCGGTTGTCCCTACTGCTGCCTCGGCTCCCGTCTGCGGTGGTGGCGATGCGGCACCGCTTGGCGCCATGGCAACGGGACTGCCGAAAGCTGGTTGAAGAGGTGAAAGAGGAGTAGGCTTGTTTGAAGACAGGGTGACAAAAGATATCGTTTGCCCTGGCTCTTTCTCATCTTTGTGGCTTTCCCTAACGAACATTGACGATGGCAGCGCCACAGAGCAAAGGAATAAGTAGCAGCAGCAGCAGCAGCAGCATAAGTAGGCAACGACAGCCACACATCAACCGCTAATTGGCCAACAAATAAGGTATCCTGAGTCCTTTTCTGACTTGCAAATCAGGTTGGTGGCGAGGGTATAGAAGAACAGTCCATGTGGATACTGGGAAACCTGCACACATAAAATAATAATAATAATAATAATAATAATAATAATAATAATAATAATAATCTTCTTCTTCTTCTACTACTTCCTCATCATCATCTTCTTCATCGTCATGGTCGTCATCGTCATCATCACCACTCACCACCACCACCACCACCAACATCATCATCCTTATCATAATTATCGTCATCGTCTTAATCAGTTTTGCAGTCACTGTTTTGCCAATTTATAAATAGTCATAACAGGTCTGTAATAGATTTAGAGTCGCGTTGGAGTCTGACGCTCAAACGTCGGTTTTAGAAAACCCTACCACCACACTTGCGTGGCGGGGGACCAGGCGTGGGGACTGGCTGCCCGGATGATCTACGCACATTGCACAGGCAAGAAAATTCGCGCCTCCCCCCCCCCGCCCTTAACGTTTTGCGGACCGGCTTCTGATCTATCGCACCTCTGTGTACACATGTGCTTTTGCGAGTGTGTGTCGCGCTGCGCGGACACACCACTTTTACACCGCCCTAAGTCAGCACTGTCGCCGAAACTGCTGCCCCTATAGCTGCTGCTGCTGCTGCTAAGCCCCGTACCCCAACCAGAATACGGACTCTGGCGGTTTTTTGCTGCGACTGTACCAAATTAACGCCATATCGCCTGCCTCCCCGACCCCCGCCCCCCACCTGCCACCAATCAGGCAGAAAACTCCTCTGCCTCGGAACCGACAACCTCGGCACCACACCTGGCCGACGCGCGCGTACATGTGCGTGTTGCGATTGCAGTAAGCCCCGCTGCAGTTTCTCTGGAATTCGGAGACTTTACGACGTCAGCTGTAAGCCCGCGGGTGCCGGGGGATGGTTGCGTGGGAAGGAAAGATTGCCATGGCAGCCAGGAGGATGGTGAAGAAAAGGCCGTGAATAATGAATGCGAGAGCGAGAAAGGCAAAGGCGGCGCGCATGACGAAAAAAACCAGGACGAGAAAGCCCGGGAGAGAAACACAGCACAGACTTTAATTCAGTAAGGCTGCGAGGGGGGCACTGGAAACCGAGGTGGTTGAACAAGGGGAGGAGGGGGAGGAGGATGGTCATGGGTATAGGACAGGAAACTGCAAAGGTAAAACAATAACAAACTGCGGACTGGCAGGCACCTTTTATTTACATCTCGCTCTTTTGCCATGCCAAGGAAATAATGCACGGATTGAAAGAAGTCAGAAAACAAGCAGAAAGGAAGGATACAAGCGGTAGAGGGGCGGGAGGGAGGCGTATACGTACGTCCCGTGCGTATTACAGCCACAGGTGACACAACCAGCGCCCTATTCTGCGCCCTTACGCCACATCTGCAAGCAGGCACGAAGCATGTCGACGCGTGAGCGCGCAGAGCGGGCAGAAACTTATTGCACCTAGTCTTCGATTAGCCTAAATGCACATAGTGGCAATATTCGTGGGCGGGAAATAAGGAGAAACAGGTAGAGAAATTTTGAACTACGGACTGCTGTGTCCATGCTGCAGGATTCCTGTTTCTCCTCTTCACCTGCTGTTTTTATACTATTTCAAATCAACCCCCTTGGGTGACCGTGCGCCGGTATATGTCCGAAGTCCCGTGTCCCGTAGCGCAGTTATGTGGGAAATAGAGGGCGCGTGTCACAGGCGAAAAGTAATGCGCATTAAAATCCATTTTCCATCGCAATTGGGGTTGGAGGCGTCAGCAATACCGGAAACACCTGTCGT
>WEDG01009067.1:0-22500 GCA_017591395.1 Schistocephalus solidus | reverse complement strand
GGCGGCCCCAACTCTTCGCCCTCACACAATCAGCCAGACAGTCGAATGGAGCCACCAAAGGGTTCCTCCTCTCTCTGCCGAGTCAGCAAGGGCACAGGGGATTTGGCCCGGGTCAGATGTCAACTAGAAACCCGGGACCTGTGGACAAAGTTCAACGAGCTTGGCACGGAGATGATCATCACAAAATCTGGACGGTGAGCAACCTCTTACAGAAATAGGTCACTCACAGTACCTGGTCTATGGCATTTAATTATCCCCAAAAATGCTGACATGGTTTACCCGAGGTGGGGTTGTAGGTATGAATAATGTGCAAGCGCCTGTAAAAGCCGCACTCAGTAATAAATGATGAATTAAATTAATGAATTAAATTAATTAAATTAATGATGAATTAAATTTTTCCATTGATTTTTCTATGCTTGTATAAATTAAAGTGTATATTTTATAGAAAAAATGCACAAAAATGTCCCTTCTAGTACTCAATTGGTAGCACATGACGTTGTCTTCCCGTTTACTCCTCGAAGGAGTGTCTTAAGGATTTCCAAACCTTATAAAATTCCGTAAAACTTTGAACCCTACCTACAGAGTCAGTTGCGTTTGAGGTTTCCAATCTACGTGAAATATACTTAGATATAGTAAAAAATAATACATTCCTCTACACTATAAAGAAGTCACTGAGAGCTCATAAAATATTGCCATGAATTGGATCCCGGTGGTACAGTTCATAAGTAGCAGAGGCGTTGCTATTTAAATAGCCGCTGCAGGGTTTTAAAAAGCTCAGAAATACTAAGTTTTTTTAGATCAGTATTTAACCTTTCCGTGAGTATAATCTTTAAAAAAAACGTGATTGGCTATGAAATGAGCACACAAAAAGATGATTTTGGGGAGGTTGACTTATATGGCCCTGAAGCAGGATATGAGAGTGGCAATCGCCCACAATATGGTTAAGTGTAGCGTTATTTTAGGGTTAAGGTTGAGTTTACCGGTAGGGTCATTTATGGTAAAGTTTATAATTATTCAAACTGTTGGGTTAGGTTGCTTATAGACGCGAACAAGGCTTCGTGTATAGCAATCATTTGTTAGCAGTGCGGTCTTTTACAAACGGCCTAGAAGAGCCGGTATCCTGCTGCTTGATAGTCAATACTAAACCCCATGTCAGGTAATCCTTTTAATGGAACATCAATTTCAGAATTTCGATATGAGGTAGAACACATGCTGTATGTTGCTGACTCCATTCCCCTCCCCACACTCCGTAAACAGCTACCCCCCCCTATCTCTTTCTGTGTTTCCACAGACGAATGTTTCCTGTCGTTCGGGTCTCCTTCACGGGACTGAAGCCCGCCACCAAGTACCTCGTCCTCATGGACATTGTGCCTGTGGACTCGAAACGCTATCGGTACGCCTACCACCGCTCCAGCTGGCTGGTGGCTGGAAAGGCAGATCCGGATGTTCAGCAACGCTGTTACGTGCATCCAGACGCGCCCTTCCTGGGGGATCAGCTCTCCAAGCAGGCCATTTCCTTTGAGAAGCTAAAGCTAACTAACAATGTCATGGACAAACACGGATATGTGAGTTTGGGTTATCTGGCATCCTTTGAAGTGCTGACCTGGTGGACTTCTTCCAGCAACAGGAAATTCGGAAGATCATCACCGTCAAAGACAAGTTGGGGAATTTAATGGTCATTTCTGGCTTATTAGCCGTCATCATCAGGCAACCGTACCCAAACCACCAGAGGCTCGAACCCGTGACCTGTCGGTTAGAAGTCCAACACTCCAACTATTGAGCCATGGACTCGTTCTCTTGCCGGTTTAGTTCGGGAATATTGACAATCGGAGATGGGTAATTCACCGATTGGGTACGGAACTCATTCGTCTGGTTCTACGTTGGGGCTCGAGAGTGAGTCCCAAGGCAGAGCGGGACGAGTGAGTACTGTAACCCATCGGTGAGCTTTCCCTCCACCAATGTACTTCGTTACGAAGCAGAGAATAACTACGGGTAGGTTGGTATAAACAAAGCATCTAGGCCCTTCTGCACCAAGCTGAACTCTGAAGAGATACTAAGCGGAGGAAAGCCGAAATAGGCACGCACACACTAGGGATTTTGTCCGATTATATTTAATATTCTCGGAAATTACTTGGAGATCACGAAAACTCGGATATCGCCCAAACGTGACCTATTTTCCTCCAATAAAACAACGCTTAAACGAAGGCTTCCTTAGTAAAAACCCCTCCGCCCCTCAAATCAGTTCAAAAACATAAATAAACGCCAAATTCACGTCATAATACGCATTCAATTTTTATCAGGTCATTCCGATCTTGTATCCTGGACAAGTGTAGGCTGTGACCACTTGGTGTTTTATGAGTGTAGTTGACCCAAACGTCCGGGCTGTATGAATGGGGATCCTGGTCGTTGCTCATATCCGCTTGCTATTATGTAAAATCCTGGTCAAGTGTTTATTGTGGATCAGGGAGCGTGATGGTACGGTAAGGTGCGGATTTTGCCGCGCCAGTCACTTGCACCCGATTCCACCGTCTGGTTTTCTTGACGAAGAAAGGATATGCTGCTGGTTTCGGTGATGAAAGAGGTCGGTCTATGCGACTATAACAAGACAATATGCCGAAAATTATGCCCTATTTGAATAATGACAGCAAACAAAAGTTTTTAAGGAGTGGCGTGGAAGTACGCAAAGGATTTCTCTTTATTGGGTCCGCAGTAATGAATCGCTGACTGGGAGTAAATAAGTCTGAACTACGGTTTATAAGTGCAGACAGGCAATTTGGACCGAAATCCACCAGTCCCAGTCGGATAACCGCGCAATAATAATTAAAATGCCAGCAGGCAGACAGCAGTATATACTGAGGTTACAAGAAAATTCGAAATTACTACAGCGAATAAAGTAGGTGAATTACTGCTCAAGACCGGGTTGACGTTGACCACGTGGAAGGAGCAGTTCAGTCCTGTCTGATGTACGGTTTGACGAACTAAAAATTCGTCCGAGTAGTTGATGTGCGACTGCGCGCACACTTACATAACAAAGGAATGCACCCATACCAACGAAGCCATCCATTTACATGACGCAATAGTATTCTTCAAGTTTTCTACCTCAACTATGCCTCATAATGTCTTTTTTGGATAGATCATACTCAACTCAATGCACAAGTACCAACCAAGGATCCATTTAATCAAGCGGTCCGCCGTTGAACCCTTTCTGGCAACACCGCCTCAATCCCTCAACAGTATCCGTTCGGATGAAATAAAGACATTTGAATTCCCCGAAACTGTATTCATCGCCGTTACCGCCTATCAAAACCAACTGGTGAGTGCGTCGTCCTTGAAAACGACCAATAGTATTAATCAGACGAACTTATTGGTAGCTAATGGGCAGGCTGGGTGCTTCCGGTTGCGTGCAATCATGCCCTCAGTCTGGCCTTTAAACATGAAAAACTTGAGGTCGAATAACCTCATTTGGAAATATAGGAGGAAAACAATTGCTGGCACGCACAGTCTTGCTTTGTAGTCAATCCGGAAGGTTGAAACCCTTGAAGCTAATGAGCTCCAATCAGCGCTCCGTAGAATTCGCATCGGGCGTCCTACCATTGTGTCGAAAATCTGTTTTTGTTGAGGGCGCAGATATCTAGTATGGCATATTAGGCAAAATTTTGCCATTTGCAACACCCCTCCCTTATTATGGGCCTCCATAGCCTTTGAACTAAGTGCCTTCACCGGTTTTCGCAGACACACATGTACTAGCCAGTCAGCCAACTGCAGGCCTCCCTGCCCGATTCCAGCGGCCAACACTGACGTACTTTGCCTTGCTTAATTTTCTAGGAAAGTAATGCACGAACTTGGGGAAACTCCTTCGAAATTAGCCTTTTCGAACTCGGTCCGGAAGTTGATATAAGTAGTTGAGCCAAAATCCGTCAGCTACTGCAACATAGCCATTTAACAGTCGAAAGGTGCCAACAGGCATTCAATAGTATAAAATACGTGATTATTTACCATACACACAGCACAAGTACTAGATAAAAGCCCAGACATGCGAGTTTTGCCGATATTGTGCCGCTGCATAACACAGCTGCGAGGGTATTTTCCGGTATATGACCTCCAGTTTCATCCTGCCTTGTTCAATTTCCGTGGAAATTAATGCGCGAACTTGGAGTATATCCTTCGGAACAAACCTTTACAGGCTCGGTCTGAAATTTGATATGAATATTTGAGCCGAAGTCCATCAGTCACTGCGAAATAACCACATACTTTTCACAAACTGCCAACTAGCGTTCAGTAGTATATAAAAACTTCCTTATTTACCACACTGACACAGGTACGGGCTAAAAGGCCCAGACATCTCTGCTGCCCTCCCTACTTACCTCGCTCTGCAAAGCCGAACTCACCTTCAGGCATTATGAACTTACGTGATTTGCTGTATATTTTGAGGCAGCAAAGTAGTTGATTGTGCAATGGGTTCGCCCAAGAAGGACAGGGAGGAAGGGAATATCGGCCAATTGTCACAACAGCCGTTCGGGAGCAGGACTGTGACAGCTCACAGACATGACGTGGAGTGCGAGTTCAAACGCTCGACTTCACCTCACCAAAAGCGCTTTCTGCTACTGGGGGTTTATCCTTTCGTCCAGTTCGTAGTACAAATGTTCATAGATTACGAATTGCAGACAAAAAGGCAACTGATTCCACAAACGAGCGAATAAACGAATATCGGCTTTCCAGAAGTCAAGTACACTTCGAGATAGCTTCTTATGCGCACGGGCTTTTGGGCTAATATCTGAAGCGAAGGATGATGATGATGATGGTGCAAACAAAACGATTAATTGCAAGCAAAGATGCGATTATGAAGGCACAAGAGCACGAGCAGGTTACGGGACCACGCGACTGCTGGAAAAATATAAGGATCATAGAATTATGCGGATTCAATGATGAGCGTTAGTGAGCTGTCAAGGCAAGGAACAACATTTAAGAAAAGTGACTCCAAGCACAGAATTCTTCTCAGTTGATGGATCCAAAAGAGACAGAGATGACTATTCGCGGTAGACATTTCAATTAGCCCCCATCGCAAAGTAGGGATAGGAGAACATTTTTTCTGAAGATCAATGCCGACAACCTACCAACAGCTTCCATTGACAATTTTTAAATTTCTGTTTTTAGATAACCAAATTGAAAATCGATTGCAATCCATTTGCAAAAGGCTTCCGTGACTCCGCCAGGTTATCAGATTTTGAACGGTGAGTTGAGTAAGGCTAACTGTAAATTCATACTCCGTTAAGTTATGCCAAATTACTTCTCATTCGGGTGGCGTCCTGAAGTTTCAGGAAACCGAAATTTTCACGAGGGCTGAGAAGACGCTGTCCGTCTCATTGACATCTCACCGGCTTATCCAAAGATAACCTAAAAGGGCATAAGCGCAGGAAACAGTATCAACAAATGGCCAACACCGCATCTTTTTTCAAATGATGAATATAAAGGCTAGTTTTTGATTAACCGGTTGCACAGTGAATGAATGGGGAATGCTTCCTATAAGTTCACATACTCTTCTGAGTCTACGCTTTCATCTACTGAGGGGAGCTCGAGTGTAAATAAGAAGTGGCTAAAAAAATGAGTAATCATCCAGCAAGCAGTTCATAGTATTTACAGTTTATAGGTGGAATGTGTGTGGAATTTTCTAATTGATTATTATTATTATTACTCCTAGGATTACTACTTCTATTGACGAGTTGATGCCATCATTCTATGTTACGAACTTTATCACCTTTATTTTATGATTTCATCATATAGTCTTCCTGAACTCAGTTTAATGGATAAGAATTCCCTTTCTTCAAACTGCTGCTTCCTGTATGTAACTTTTGTTCGAGCTAATGGCACGAACTCAGAACTTTGTTGAAAATTTTGGCAGGCTTTGACACACCTCTGGTGCACTTCCCAATGGCTAACTATTTACACCCTATCAACAAATGAAAATGCACTATCACAAGCTGTTTCATTCGTGTGGTTATCATGAAACCTTATTTAGCTGCAAGAAGAGAAGTACAACAAAGAACATTAATAAGAAATGAAGAAGCGCAACCAGTGAATTACATTTAGCCTATAAAATGGGTATACATATAAACAAGTGAATCGTACGGTATGACAGTTCGACCGTCGATTTCGACGAGGTCCAACGTATGCTCCACACCAGGTGGTGCAGGGACGGTGACTTGCACGTGAATTAGTTTTAAGTGATAGTAGCCTTGCGCTGCAGCTACCGCACTCTATCCTCCTCCCCCATCTGAGACCGCTGTCAAGACAGAGTCCAGAAGACCGGAGATGGGAGAGGGCGCAGGTGGCTGGCGCGACCAGAGCCGCCCCTGGGCGTACCACCACACCTGACTTGGATCCCACGGAGTGGGAGTGCCATAAAGGCCGCATTAAGAAGGAGTCATTGCAGCCAGACTCTCAGTCCGCCAGTTAGTCACTGCACACAAAACACACATTGGACTGACCACGCGGTTCGAGTTATCCCGTCAGTTGGCAACCTTCTAAGCCACGGCTTTTAGCGCACCGTGATAGTTTCAAGCGAGTCAGATTGTTTATAGTGAGGAAAATGCGCTGAGCTGTTGACCTCACTCTCTCCCCGACCCCCAGAATCAGACTACCATCCCAGCTGGTCAGTTGTCTGATGCGGTTGTGGGCGCATTGGCTGACGGGTCAGCGTACCCGTCTTTGCGCGCCACAGCACGTCTTGGCCCCCATAACGCACACACCAGGATTTACTTACTCAGGGGATATGGAGGAACCATCGCCGTCTGACACCCAGTCCACTGGTCAGCCACTCGACACTCACAGCACATACACTGGGCCGACGGCGTGGTCTGGTGTAAGCGTCAGATTGGCAGCCTTCCAAGCCACGGTTTCTAGGACATCGTGATTTTATCAGGTACATTATGATGATTGTGAGGTTGTTGTCTATGTATTAGTGTAGATGGTAGGCGCTGATGTGGCTTAGCCTCCGGTGGTTTACCGCGGGTTATTGTGGAGGCACATGTGTCCTAATAGGCCCATGCGGTGTGTAAATGTGCGGGAGCAGTGAGGGCAGTGGAGACGGGCGCGGCGACTGTATGTTGGAGCCCCAGGCACTGGATTCGCAGGTGACCGACCAGGCCAATGCGTGAGTTGAAGTTGCGGGGGCAGTTTGGGCAGGAGAAATCGATAGAGGCTGGGGGGATGTCATTCATGGTAGTGGGGGTGGCAGTCGCGGTAAGAATGGCAGGAGCGGAGGGTGCGCATGGTGTCTCGGTGTTGTCGGCATTGTGGTGAATTCCGCTGTCATGGATGCACATGTGACCGAATAGGCCTATGCGATGAGTGAATGCGCGAGGACAA
Organism: Schistocephalus solidus; assembly: GCA_017591395.1. NCBI lineage: Eukaryota > Metazoa > Platyhelminthes > Cestoda > Diphyllobothriidea > Diphyllobothriidae > Schistocephalus > Schistocephalus solidus. The sequence goes on along the minus strand of WEDG01009067.1, from coordinate 15,135 downwards.
TGAGGGCAGTGGAGGCGGCGATCTCTGCTGTGTGTTGGTGCTCCAGGCATTGGTTCACCAGTCTCTGTACGATGGATTCGCAAGTAACTGACAAGGCCGATGCGTGAGGTAAATGTGCGGTCGCATTGAGGACAGTTTAGGAGAGTCCCCATTGCTGATGGTGGTGGTGGTAGTGAAGGCGAAGGCGGATGTGGGGGTAACAGGCGATGAGTATTGGGATGTGGTCTCTATGATGGTGGGAGCAATTAAATTGATGCCAGGAGTGAGGGTGGGGGATTCTGAAGGAGGGCTGGCAGCATTTGACGTAGAAGTTGGAATTGTTGGATTGTTGGTGCATTGCGTCCGATGATGTCCAACCAGGCCGATTCGCGCGCGGAAGATGCGTTGACAGCGCGGGCACGTTGGCAGGGCCTGGGCATTGGCGGTGTTGGTCGGGGGCGCTGGTGACTTTCGTGCCACTCTTTTGGCCTTGGCGGCTGCGATCCGGGTGGCCTCATAGATTGCTAAACCAGTCTTCACGGATCTTCTCCATGCCGGTCTATCCCGGGCGAGGTCCTCCAAGGTTGCCGGGTTGATGTGCATTTGCTTCAGAGATTTCTTCAAAGTGTCCTTGTAGCGTCGTTTTGAACCTCCCTGTCGGCGAGCACACGTAGTGACATCGCCGTAGAAAGTCGTTTGGGTGATCACTCGTCGCCCATTCTTACCAGGTGGCCGCTCAATGGCAGTTGCACTTGCCTCAGCATGGCCTAGATGCTGAGGATTCCGGTCCGCTCCAGGACTTCCGTGTCCGGGATCCTGTCTTGCCACCTCAGCTGCAGTATTCTGCGGAGGCCGCTGGGATGAAAGTGATTGACCTTCATGACTTGGCTCGAGTAGAAGGTCCAGGTCTTCCCTCCGTAAAGGAGTATCATCAAGACGACGGCCTTGTACATCTACAGTTTGGTGTTCTGGTGGTTATCATGGCAATTCCACACGTAGGCCTGCAGCCAGCCGAATGCCTAGCTGGCTTTGGAAATCCGTTAAGCTACTTTGTCGTTGATTTTCATGTTGCATGACAGCATGCTTCCTAGACAAGCAAAGGTTTCCACATTTTTGAGTCGAGCGCCGTTGGCATTGATGTGGGGAGCATTGTATTACGCGCTGGGTGGCGGTTTGTGGATGACCGCCGTTTTGGCTGTAAGGATTGTTAATCCGAAATTGGCGCAGCCTGCGGCGAGGAAGCCCATGCTCCTTTGCATGTCCTCCTCCATCACGGTGTTAAGGGCGCAGTCGTCCGCGAAGAGCAAGTCATGGACTGTAGTTGTAGACACGCGCATTGGAGCCTGCATACGCCAACTGTTGAGAAGATGCCCGTCAGTTATGTAGGCGATGTGGATACCAGGCTGCTCATCACGGTAGGCGGCCATTAGCATAGCCGAGAACATTAGACTGAAGAGTGTGGGTCCAGTACACAGCCCTGTTTCACACCGTTGGTCATTGAGAATGCTTCGGATACCGTCCCGTTGTCAGTGACGCGCGCCGTCATCCCGTCATGAAGCTGACGAACCATGTGCGTGAACCGCTCAGGTCAACCAAATTTCTGCATGACTTTCCACAGTCCGTGACGATTCACCGTGTCAAAGGCTTTCGTTAGATCCACGAAGGTAGTGTATAGGTGAGTTCGCATCTCCTGACACTTCTCTTGTAGCTGGCGGGCGGCAAATTTCATATCGGTTGTTCCGCGGTGTCGGCGGAAGCCACATTGGCTTTCCGGGAGCGGGCCCTTCTCTAGGTGACCGTTAAGACGGTTCCCCTTCCGTTTGTAGAGATGGACGATAGTCGAGTCTTGTAATACTGAGGAACTTATCCATGGCGCCACATCTCCTGGAAGAGTGTTGTGAATTCCGCCATCAGCCGGGGCCCACCGTGCTTGTAGACGTCCGGGGGGATTGCGCCGGATCCCGGTGCTTTTCCGCTGGAAATCTGCTGCACGGCCTGGATGGTTTCTGGTAGGGAAAGCGGGAGATGCAGGTCATTGTTCGTGTCCACTTGAAGGAGCCGGTCAAAGGCAGCATCGGAGACGGCTGATTAGCAATTAAGGACACTTCTGAAGTGCTCGGCCCAGCGCTTCAGAATTTGCGATTTCTCCGTCAGAAGTGTTGTGACGTCAGAACTGAACAGCGGTGCAGTTCCGTTGATGCAGGGGCCGAAGTTGGCCTTGATGGATTTGAAAAAGTTTTTAATTTCATAGCGGTCCGCATACCCCTGGATTTCTTCAACCTTTCGGACCATCCAGGTGTCCTGCATCTCCCGCAGCTGTTGCTGTACAAGTCGGTGGCACCTGAAGAAGGCTGCTTTGATGACGCCATTCCGAAGGTCCATGTAGGCCATGTGTAGTCACTTCTTATCCGTTATTTAGTTGCTGATGTCGGTGTCATTGTCTTAAAACCAGTCCTGGTGTTGACGGCGTGCGCGTCCGAGGACTTCGAGGGTGGTGGACTGGATGACATTTCGCAGTTGACACCATCGTGTTTCCACGGTAGCATTATCAGCTGGAGCATGCAGGTCCTCCAGTTTCTGGGATATTTAGTTGCTGAAATCAAAACAGTAAGCAGGCAAATTTAACTTACCTGGCGGTCGCTTACCTTGGGGCCTTTGTCGGGGTTGAAGTCGGAGCCTCATCTTGGAGACGACGAGGCGGTGATCTGTCCAACCATCGGCATCGCGGATCGCCTTGGTCACCAGCACGTCCGGTCGATCTCGCCTCCGGACGAGAACATAGTCCAGCAGCTGGCAGTGCTGTGACCGAGGGTGCATCCACGTGACCTTCTCCCGCGTCGGAAGGCAGAAGAACGTGTTGTTCAGCAGGAGACTGTGTTCCACACAGGTTCGCAGAAGAAGGAGGCCGTTATCGTTACAGCTACCGAGACCATGTGGACCCAGCACTTCCTGCCAGGCAGCGTGGTCTCTCCCGACGCGGGCAAGGACAATTAACTTGTCCGATTTCGGCATAGTCGCCAGCAGGGCATGCAGGTCCTCGTAGAATTTGTCCATCGCCGCATCAGAGCTCGTCATTGGGGGAGCGTAGGCGCTGATGATGGTGGCGAACTTGTCTCCCCGAAGAGGCAGGCGGAGGCTGATCAGGCGATCATTGCTACCCTGTGGCAGACAGGGCAGACGTCCCACGATGTCGTTCCAGATGGCAAAGGCGACACCAGCGTCACGTCGCTCTGCCTTTGACCGGCCGCTCCAGAAGAAGGTGTAGCCGGCAGCCACCTCCTCCAGCTGACCCTGCTCAGAGAATCGGGTCTCACTGAGAGCAGAAATGTCCACCTTGTAGCGCGCCAGTTCCCGAGCGACTAGCGCCGTCCTACGTTCCGGCCGGTTGCTCCTAGGATTGTCTAAAAGGGAGCGAACATTCCAGGCTGCTAGTGTGAGTGGACTCACCCTGAGCAGCCTGGAGGGTATGGCGAGGGGGATATGGACGGGGGGTATTGTTGTTTGTTTGAGCTTTTACGACCGCGTATTTTATGCGATCTGCGAGCCGCGGCCGGCTGCAGAAGACGTGATAACCCAGCATTTGTTTAATGCACTTTTTCTAGCCGCTTCTCGGTGAGGAGGCAAGCAGTGCTGTCCCTAAATAGAGCTGCTCAGACATCCCAGACGGCTGCCGAACTCCAATATGGGTTATGGTTTTGTTTTAGTGGGAGAGCGACCCAAGTTAGCCTGGGCCGCCTACGGGGTTGCTGTCGCCCCCACCGTAGGACTTTTTGAGAGGAGTGAGGTGGAAAGTTCGGGAGTCAGACATATCAGGTGTGGTGGTACACACAGCACCGGAGACCCTCACCCGGTGTAGCCCGCCAGTCATGACGGTTGCCCGGGGTGTGGCCGCAGGGAAGAACCCAAATTCGAGGAGCCACAGGTGAGAGTTTGGGTACCATTTAGAGGCGGCCGCAGGAGCATTCACCACCTGTACGAGACAAATGGAGCGACCAAATGCTATCTGTGTGGTGCTACCCCTAACTAGTACTCCCTAGTACCCCTACATATATAAACAACAAGGCACAAACACTATAATATCCTACTCTCTTTATCTCCACTCTTGCTCTCCATCTGTCCCAGGGAATCAATGGAAACTCTGCTTGCCACACATACCGGTACTGGTGGAGTGATCGCCAGTCTGTCCAACCAATTTCGCAGTTACATTCCTCCGGGGACTGAAAGGGGAGCAGGGCTCGAGGTGGTGGCAGTGGATGAGACGACGGCTGATGATGATGACATTATGCCCTCGAAACACACACTCGCACCAACCTCTCTTCATCCTTCTGTCCTCCACCAGCTGACAGAAGTCCTCAGTTCCCCCAGCAAAACGCATGCTTTATACAGGAAGCCCAGTGATGGGGAGGAGTTGCTGAAAAGACTGCATTCCCTCCAGCGTCACTATGATAATCATCATCCTCATCGTCATCCTCAACAGCAGCAGCATCAGCAAGGCATCCCTACCAACACGCATGGATCGTCTGTTGATGCTACTGCTTCTGCCGCAAATTCTCTAAATCAGCGGATTTGTTTGGGCAAGCTATTCTCCCAGCCGGCCAGCGGAACATTCCAGGGCAGTTCATTGAAGCCGATTGACCTCTCGGGCACAGGGACAATTCGGGAGAAGAAGGAGGAACAGCACCTGCCGCCCCATTGGCTGGCCTCCCGGAGACTTCCACGCCTACCCGCTGATATGACCCTGACTTCCCCGGCTGCGGCAATGCTGACCTACCTACACCTGATCCAGCAGATCCACGGTCCGCTAGGCGGTCCGTCCGGGTCGTCTTTTCTTCTTGGCAAGCCCGTCGAGGGCCCACGTGTCGGGTCCGGGGACCACTACCACGCAAGCTCCTGTGGTGTCGACGGTTGCCACGCCGATTTTTGCAAGCTACCGTCAACTGCGAGAGGACGCTGCGCGATTGGCTCCCACCCTGGCAACGCCAACATTGATGAAGTGATTTTTCCTTGTCAATTGTTTTTTTTAGATATTTACTCTTCTCAAAATGCCACGACTCCTAATATTTTGCCTTCAAATTATGCACCTGATGCAATCTGTACAGTAAAATCGGGCTTGTGTTAAAGAAAAACTCATGCGCGAAAGCGTTTTCCATTTCTACTTATCTCCATTTACCTCTTTTTACCAAATCCGATTTGCATTGGGCAGTTGAGGGGAAGGGAACCGCCTTGCTGACGCAAGAATTTTATTCACAGTTGAACACCTCATCAGAGGATATACAAGGGATGCAGTGTTAACAGGATTCTTTTGTTATACAACCACATAGTGGCTCCGCATTAAGCGAAAATGATATAATTGGGCCGGCTGCATTTACGGTACCTTTGCTATCTCATCAAAGTTAAACCGACATTCTGAAATTGTTTATCGATTCAAAAACATTATTTAAGTAGTGTTTAACTATCCAAGATCATGCAGACTAATCACAAGAGATTTCAGTCACCCCAGGATACCGGATTTTAAACGGGTTTCCTGCCGACCGACCACAAAAACTGTATTCTGTAACCAAGGGTACTGCAATGGCTTGCATTTTTCCCCTTTATTTTCATTGCCATTATAAATTCGAATGTTTTTTAGAAAACAGTTACATGTATATTCTTTCTCTAACACATTCGGCAGCAAATGACGTCTTTAAATATTACACTTGACAAAAGGGTACCTTGCGGATTTTAAAAAGGTTCCAATTAAGATTATATGAGAAATATCTGTTATCTAACTAAAAGCGTAGAGAAATGGGTGATTTTCCTTAGACGGAGTGTAAACAGCGTGCAGTTTTAAAAACCCTGAAGGCAAGTTTAACTACCCGTAGGATTGACATCTATTCTGCAATTGAAAGCGTTTTGTTAAAAGCAAAACATGCTCTTTCTTCAATTATTAAATTTTAAGGAGACGTAACTTGCTACGAAATGCTTACATGAAAGCTTAGTTTAGTGCATGTCTTTTGTAAGATATACCTGAGGGCGTCGAAAATCAATGAGAAGTGTAGGCTGCCAGATAGAAGCTAGTTTTAAAGCCGACATCCTAAAGTGACGGAAATATCTTTTAATTAGGCTGTACGATAAATATTCTTGCAACCCTTCTTGATTAATCTTTGCCTATGAAAAACGAAGTTCAGAATTTTGGTTGACATTTCTCATGCGACAGCAAATCCGCTGTAAGTCGTCAAGTGCCACAATTGCAGCAGGGTGAGACTTACGCGACCATTTGATTCGGCAGTGCTGTCATTGCAACCAGTGCTTACCTCGAGTGACTGATTGTTTTGCCCAGGCAAAATCTTAATACTGACTGAGGGAGGGCGAGGCCATTACACCTGTGGATTGACCTAGGGTGCAGAACCATGATTCAAACAAACTCTGTCTCACGCGGTTCTCAGATTTCGCGAGAGAATTCCAGGCGCGTTAGAAGGGAGGGCATTTAACGGTTCTGTCAATTAAGCTGCGACCTGGGAGTCGATGTCCTCCGCCCTCTATACAGATATTTTTGCACCATCAGTCGCGTACTGTTGCCCACAACTGCACCAGAACCGGTAGACAACTCCATACGTTTCTTGGTGTGGCAGCGAGTCATTCGGTGTAATCACCTAGCATTGAAAGGTTGGCTCTACGAATCCCCTACTCCAAGTGGCTTGAGAGGACGACTAATAGTTTTCGAGGCATTCTTGTTGTACAGGAGGGTTTGTCAGAACGTGAGGTCAGTGCAGATGGGTTTTCGGTCTCATTTTTGCATGAACAGTAACTGTAGCTTTGCGGGTTGCCATTTGCTCTGATACCCGTCATTCTTCTGATACATTCCAGTGCTTATAAACGCACCGATATAGCTTTCTCAATCAAATACGTTTGTGACTGATCAGTTCTCATCCCCCACTACAATGAATTATATGTCGAAGAAGACGACGTCGACAAGTCCTCAAATGCCAATACCTAAGCCCATTCGATGCTGACGGAGGTATCATCCATCCACTTACCAAAAGGTTTCGACGCCCGGTACTGAAACACCAGGGGCTGCAACCGTGATAATACCACCTCATATATCTTTTCAGAAATCAGTGGACCCGTTGACGGTCACTTTGCCTGCTCATAGATTTATGGCACAGATGATGCACATACTGGGGTCTGGGGCCTTATTTCCATCTGAGACGATTCTCAGTTTCATCATATTTGCTTAAAAAGTAATTCGGTCGTTTTGACTGCAAAGTTCTGTTACATGGAGCGTAACATCCAAAGATGCCATTATTTTGAGCCGTTATCCTATGCTGGTTATCCAGCGACGACACGTGCAACCAAATATAACACCCGAACGATGTTCATTTTTCGATGGACAGATGACGTTAGCTTATGCTGACAGACCCCCATTTTGGTGTAATCTGGTTCCTCAGAAATACAGTAGATGACCTAACTCATGCAATGTCGTGATCGAAATCTGGGTGAGATGTTTAGTGTACAGTTGGTTTTGTTATTTTGAGTTTGTGAGTGGATTTCAGACTCAGAAAGCCTTTTCCTAAACAAAACTACATTTTCAATCTGGTTTATTGATGGAAAGTAAACAGGATTAGGGCGAACTTGGAGGTTGCCTGATATCCATGAACTTTACTATGCTATTTAGCATCAGTGCGAAAAATCTATAATTTTTGTGCATTGTGCTATAAAAGAACATTAAGCAAAGCAATAAAGGTTTCAAATAAATCTATTCTACTCGGACCAAATTGCCGCGAAGTCTTCCCGTCCCATGCGCCGAGGTTTTCGACATATCGCTTGCCCTACGTCGGCATATCAGCGTTCTGTGTTACCATTTCTAGCACGCTACCTCACGTGTAAAGAGAGAGAGAAATATAGAAACTGAGATTGGAACCGTCTCCTCCATTAGATGTCCATTTTTAACTTTTTAATTCTTGCATAACCTGTTAATTTATCCTATGGTCTCCGTCAATTTATTTTTTGCAGAAAATTTTGTATTATAAATTAAAAATAAAGTGAATCACGCTCTCTCTCTCTCTCAGAAACTGGCAAAACTGATATTTGGTAAATAATTTCTTAATGGATGTCTAAAAACGTGGATTAGTTTGGAAGAAAATTTGGCAGAGCAGTACATTTAGGTGCAAAGGGGGTCGAGTGAAACATGTTATTGATTCGGGAAATCGATTAAGGTAGGTTTTAAAACACCAGCGAGAGGAGGAAAAAGTAGGAAGGGTAGAAGGGAGGCAGTGAGGGTTACGAGGTGCTCAACGTCAAGCTTGTGGAGGCGAAAGTACTGGTCATGTTAATCGGGGACTGGATTGGGTAAAACGAGTACCCGGACCACTGGGGAAGGGGCGAGCTGCGGCTTAGTCGTACAATTATTCCCATTGAAACCTTGAACGAAGATGCAGTCTTTACTCTCAGACCAGAACAAATTTTGAAAATTAATCAAAAAAAGACAAATTATATTAATTGATAAATTATATTCGAACCTGACCGAGTGTCTAAGAAGGCTCCACCTAAGGGTTTTCATAAGCGACCGTGACCTCGGATGCCTCCACCCAGTAGGCACAAACATCTCTCGAGTGTATTATCTACCGAAGATCTACAAGGACGGCCTGCCAGTTCATCCGATTTTGGACATGTGAAGGTCTCCATAGCATAAGCTAGCAAAGTGTTTGGCGGATAAACTCAAGCCCATACGGCACCAACTGGCCCCGTGTGACTAGTGTGATACCTTCGAATTCATCGATGACGTCCAAGCCATGAACTTGAACGGTATAGTTATACCTTTGCTAGAAGTCTCAGCACTTTTTAAAAAATGTCCCACTGACCGAGATATGTTGTCACATCGACAAATTCCTATTAGCCGATCAGCAGAAAATAGGAATTCCAACGAACCGAGTCAAGGAATTATTACTAAGACGCCCAGTAAATGTGCAATTCCTTTTTGACAACCAACTGCATATGCAAATGGAAGGCGTTGCCTTTAACTCGATTCTTGGATCTCTCTTAGCCAATGTCTTCATTGCAAGCTGGGAAAATTTTGACTAAACGATCAAGTCAATAAGTCAAAACATTGCAATCACTACGTACCTGCCCTCTTAAATGCTGTAAATCAGGCATCTCCGTTGATCAAGTTTACGTTGGACATATAAACGGCAGGTTCCCTCCCTTTATTAGATGTCCTTATAAGCAGAAGACCTGATGGTAGCGTCCGAAGGAATGGCTATCGGATGAAAACTTGGTCTGGAGGATATATAACCTGTGGTATTTTCATTTCCCGCCAAAAGAGGAAATGTAGCCCCTTGTTTCGTGCAACGGACTAGAATTTTTTTTTTTCGATGGACAACATCCAGGAGGAGCTTAAAGAGAGCCCTGGCCTGGTTCACGATAACGGGTATCCTGCTAGGTTTATTGAAAAGAATATTAATGTCAGACGAAAATTGCCTACCACATTGACTGCGGAATCGAAGACCCTATTCCTTGAGGTCCACTTTCCAGGGGACGCAGCGAGTGAAATCCTAAAAAGATGCCTTGACCAAGGTTGCTCACGAACCTTCCCAACAGCAAGGGTTCGATTATTATTCTCTAACAATCCTATTTTAAGTGAAGGCGGAAAGGACAGGTTCCCACCTCAATGTGCATTTACTCCTTCACTGGCTTCTGTGGAGCAGGCTATGTTGGGTGCATAAGTCGGCGCCTATCCTAAAGGATATGACAACACCTCCCGTATAAAAAGGTCTAAAAGCGAAAGGAAGCGCATCAAAAGCACCATCCTCGCACATGTTGTTGAATTGGGAGATCGTGTGGACCACAGGGAAGCTGTTCGTGTGATGTATAAGGTTCCACCGAAGTTACCTAAACCGCTGGGGGGTGAGCGTCTGTTAGCAACAACGGAAGCGGCTGCCATCAGGTTAAAAAAATCCGACCCTGGGCCTCCAAAAGCCTGCACGCACCTCTTCGTCCCCGAATACGGACTCCCATAACCTCCGTTTGCCCTCCTCCCCCTCATATTCCCACAACCCGCTTGTATGTTAGGCCGAACTTTAATAGACTTCTCTGAGCACTGATAGGTTTCACTTGACACCGTCTCCATATAAGTGCACCAACCACACGCGAATTAATCGAGAGAAAAGCGTATGCTCACCAATTAGTTTTCTGAATCACCGCAGAGGTTCTTATTATGGGTGCACATACCCATCAACGTCCGCAGTGCCTTGATCTGACAACCGCATTTTCCCAGCGCATCTGCCACGTGACCCATTGTAGGGGAAGTAGCGTCTAAAAAAAGGGCGGTCTAGTGGCCCCTATGTAATGTTGAACTATAGTACCTAACTATATCATATAAAATCGCAAGACTCACCATTTCAAGCCACTCCGATATTTATTCGTAAGCGGCCACATAACCGTCATCGTCTAGCCATCTTTGGTACTCTGTGAAAACATTCTCCGTTGACTTGGTTCCTGCCTTATTTGTGTTCGTCATGAACTGAACTGCGCTTCAGAAAGATTTTTGATTTAATTGTTTACGAAACTTTCCCGCGGAGCCTCCTTTTCGCGTTAACATTGAATTCTTTGTCGGCCTACTCAGAGGGACTCAAACTCAGCTGATCCGGTCTGCTATTTGGTAAACTGCCGAAATTAAAAACTCTTCATCAATTTCTCCAAACTCTTCTATTGAATGTTTGCAACTTTTATAGGGTCAAATGTGCGAAAATTCACAGCTGTAAATTATATTTTGGGTCACCCCGTTTTAGAGCAGTGAGTCCCGCCCTGCCTTGTGAACTGTTCAGCCGCGAATGAGCCTCAAGCAGTCACGATTTTATCCACAATTTTTTTTCTAAGTACTTCTCACAGTGGCCTCCCGCGTTTGTTTCCTTAGTTAAGGTCACTTATTTTATAGCCGTACCTTTCTGTCGATGCAATGAGGGGCCTTCGTGAGCGTTGCGTAGGTTCTATGAGTTTCTTAACGTAGAGCTTGGTGGATGATTCGTGAATGTCAGCGCCATTTGCAGGCATTATTCTACGATTATATTCTATGACTGTCGTTGCGGAAACCCCCCGCCTAGACAATCGTTTCGTTTGAGGACTTCAGTCAGTTTTTTCAGGAATGTCAACGATGAACTGTAAATTTGCCGACGTCACACTGCCCAGTCCCATTCCAGTTTGCAGTCTCCTCCGCTAACCTTTCGGTCATACGCAACGACCTCTGCAACTGGACTTAATACTCCCCCGCTCCACAGTACGTCAACAGTGTCCGACCCAAAAGGTCCATTACGAGAGCCCAAGCAGACTAAATACTGCTATTTTTCCGTGTCGCAGACACGCATTTGTCAGCTCCTGGTTTCTTACTGTCGTCCGTCTATTCCTACCCCACTCATGTGATTAGTCATTATAGTGGGCGATCTGCCCAAGTTAACCTTTCCGGCAATAGTCAGACCGGTAGTTTAGCAATTGCGCGTTTGCCACCCCCAAAGGCGATATAGGCCTCTTCTCTAGAGCCCTTGGGACCATGTCATCGTCAGCTCGGTTAGAAGCTTCTGCGCCGTTATAGCGTTGTCATAATCACATACAGTCGATGTGGGTTTGCAGGAAACTCCATTCTCTGCCGACTGTCTTTACAGATGGAAGATGAAAAGAGGCATAGGAAGCGAAAAGAACAAGAAGAAGAAACGGAGGTGAAATAGAGGTGGATAGGAAGAAAGGGGAGAGAGAGGACGCGTGGGCGGATAAACGCAACATCCGTGAAACAAAACTGTGGGACAAGTATAGGGGTGGAGAGAATTATGCAAATAATGGACGAAAGATCAGGAAAAATGAATGTGGAGGATGATGAGACGGGGGAGAAGAAGATGTATCGGCAAAGGGGAGAGGGAGCCAATAAGAGCTAAGACAAAAGAAAGAGTAATCCACAGCGAAGGGATACAATAGAAGGGAGAGAGAGAACGATAACTGTATGAGAATGCTGGAAGAAGAAGAAGAAGAAGAAGAAGAAGAAGAAGAAGAAGAAGAAGAAGAAGAAGAAGAAGAAGAAGAAGAAGAAGAAGGGGAGGAAATAGCAAAAGATGCTGACGATGGTAGTGGTGGAGTTGTTGAAGGAGACAGAAAAGTATGAATGCAAGGTTATAAGACGGACCGGGGGGGAAGAAGAGGTAGGAAGTAGAATGAGACTTGGAGAGAAAGAAGATGGTGGAGAAGATCGGTCTTCAATTCCTCCCTTCCAGTAGAGTGATCGAGGAGCGAAAAAAGGGCGTCTAGATGAACCCTATGATTTATCTGATAGGTGGGTTAGGTACGACATCAAGTGCTGTGCACAGATTGAGAAATCTAACTTTCTGACGAGTGAGCATGCGGGTGAAACCACACGCGGAGAGGAAAGGGCAAAAGGACAAGGTAATTTTGAGATAGCCTCCTACATTCCAGATGGTGTTGCTTTTCGAAGTCATTGGCAAAGACACTCAGGAGGGATGAGACTATTCGAGTCAGTTTTATGATGCAGGCGCAATTTTCTCTTAGGCGCAGTCGGACTATTTTTCGATCTTATAGGCCATACAAGGTATAATCAAAGAAGAAGAATTACGAAGGTTTTAAGGACGACTAACAAGGACTCGGGCCGAAATTCATAGAAATTTTGCACTATAATTAATGCAAAAAACGAGACCGGGCCAGTTTGCACTCCCGAAACCCATAGAAATTGAAGGTTGTCTAACTGGAATCTATTCGATTAGGAAGTAATTGTATGTGTCGGAAATAAGAGTTTCCTAGTAAAATGTCTTTTGACATTTGCACTTTAAGAATCGTTCAGTAAACCAAAGAATGGGCAGCAATTTACAAGAATGGGAAGGACAAACATCAGACCAAGTCTTGATTTAATTTAAGTCAGGTAACAATGATAATAAAGAGAATGAAAATCTGGGCATTTTTGGCTGTAATTCCATCGTCGTGGGGTGATAGATCTCAGTTATTGGCGTATCTTTAAGCGAAGTTCTTGAGGATGAAGCATTTAGTCCAATGGGTGAGTTGAAAAATCGCTAGTTGGATTAACCCTTTTCGTTCAAAAACCATATGTAACGTCATTTGGAAGAGGAGAATTCAATTAACCATCCTGAGCTCCACATCGAAAGGGCAAGCAAACCGACGTGAATTTTTTCCAAGCAACGTTAAGCCAAGCAATGAAGATCTTAAGAACGCATATAACCATTAAATAGCATCAAGATAAATAAGCGATTGAGCTTGTTTAACTGCTGGTGAAATATCGCTATCGGAAAGAAAAAAACACAAGAAGACCTAACGCGGTACCTTGGAAGATACCTCTTATACTAGGGTGCTCATTCGAAAATTAAGTCAAGAAGGGGCCTGTGAATTCATCGAGTCCTATGTTATGAACCCTTTACTAAGAGTAAGCTGCACGGTAGCTTATCAAGGGCTTTACTATAATCAGAATAAATAACAACCATAGGTGGCTGATTATTACGAAGAGAAGTGAGTATATTCAGAAAAGGCAAATGACAGGCTTCACAGGAGGGATAACACAAGAAGCCATGCTGGAAAGAGCTACGAAATGGATTATCTATTCAAAAGTCAGAAGGTGTAATCGTGATTACTTTTTTCAAACGGTTTAGCGAGAGAAGGCGTTTAATGAACACACCGATAATTTTGAACTAGAGTCCGATTTAACTGCTGCATACTACTGCCAGGTGTGAGGTTGGAAGACTTAAGACCAGACTCACGCCACGCCAACAATCTGCGGTCAAAGCTTGTCTTCGATCTCCTTAAATTCCTCATAACACCGGGCTCAAGAGGGTGAGAGAAGAGAGGGTGTGGCAAATGCAGCGCAAGTCTACGAACACTATTTCACGCGCAAGTCACCGTCCCTGCGCCCACCATACTGTGGGCCATACGGTAAACCTCGACGGAACCGACAGTTGAACGCGGGAGTCCCTTGTACCTTTGGATTTTACTCAGAGCCCGAACAACACATGGCTCAACAAGTAGATCATTGGACGCCTGACCAACATAACGCAGCTTCAAGCCTCTGGAGGTGCGAAAATTGGGTTGGGTATGGCTGGCTGATGATGGTTAATAGGCCAAACATTTTCATTCCAATTTCCCTTGTCTTTGCCAGTTTTCTTCATCTGCAACTTTTGTGTCTCCTAAATGAACCAGAGAGAGGGTGTGCTGGATGGACATGGCAAGCTAGCTCAGGGCTCGTCAAGCTTTGTTGGGGATGTGCACCCATGGGGGAGGGGGCGTAGTGGCACGTCTAGATGCGGGTTCCCGCCGCGCGTGCTATGTACGACCTCCCCCTCTGGTCTCCTTGATTTGATCATGACACCCGGCCCAAGTTAGCTGAGTGAGGATAGACTGTGACAAGTGCTGCCTCATTCTGCTGTCAATATAGACTACGTCGCGCGCAAGTCACCGTCACTGGGCCCACCATGCTGTGTCACACGGTGGACTGCATCGATAAAGACCGTCGAACAGGCGATTGGGCTCGGGAGTCTGTAGGTGAGACCACCCACCCTTCAATATTTTTGAGGAGAACAGGCCTTGCACTTCGATCATTGGGAACAATCCTGTTTGATGTCATACACATTCTCGGATTCCCACTTAGTTAAATGTGATTGTATGGTGTTACTCACCTCTAGTACGGAAGGCATCTACGCGACCACCGTCCGCTATCATTCAGAGGAAGGGTTGCTGTTGGTTAGCGAATATGTACCCTATAGCTTCCAGCCACGGAACCACGGAAACCTTTGCATCACGAGTAGGCCATGTTGATATACACGCCACAAAAGTTTTGCCTTGTGCGCAACACCATTTTGAGCCAAAGATTTTAGCCCAAAAGAGCAACAAATTAATTGTATTGCTACATCACATGCGTTAAAAATTTTTCGCATAAGTGGGTCTTGCGGGCCGACACCTTAGGATTCAGACTGAAGAACTAAGCCAACGGTTTGTCAGCACGACCTTTGTCTGTCTTTGTTGCAAATTTACTCGCAAGTGACCATCATTCTACCAGCAATGGCCCTGAAGTGATCGCCAAGTGTGAGAATTTCTTGAGGCAGAGTGTGCCAACAAAGGCTACGTACGTCACTAAGTAAGTTCAAAGACACACCTGCCTGCGGTAACCATTACGAAAGTTCG